>CAUYPK010170363.1:0-29993 GCA_963574355.1 Loris lydekkerianus
GGTGTACTGCCTCGGAGAAAAGGCCTAAGGAATTTTAAAACTCCAAAAAAGCCTATCTCTGTGAGTAACCCAGGGGGGTCCAGATTTCTTAAGCCTCTGGAAGAAAAGTAAGTCATTTTGAACTCACACTGAATTTACTTCGTGTGTTTGATGTAGGATATGTTTATTTTTAAATATTATCCTACACTATCTCCACCCTTAAGTCCTTCGGTCAGGGAGGGTGTGTGTCTTCCTAGCAGAGGCTCTTTCCTCCCAGAGTTATGACCCTTTGACTAGGTGCCATGAATGGAACACCTAGTCAGTTGCCCCTGTTACCATTCTTACTACAACCCTTTAAGACAGATGGATTTATCCTTATTAAACAAAGAAACAGAGTCAGACAAGTTAAGTGACTTACACTACTGGTAAGAAAGAGAACCAAAATGCACAGTTAGGGTGATGGGTTGAAAAACTTCTCACTTTTGCTGCCTGAGAGTTCTCAGCGAAGGCAACTCCAACCCAAGCAACGATCTAGGTCATTCTCAAACTAAATTACACTCAATATTTAAGGTCCATTTTTTTTTTCTCAAAAGCATCAGTGATCAATACTTTTGTAAATTACAATTAAAAATATTTTATATGGAGGCCACAGATCACATATTTAGATGTCATGGCAATGTAAAATTTCTAAAACACAAATATTTCTATTTTCTGTATTACATCCTAATGGACCAGTAGTAACAAGCAGCTCCTGGCCTGGCACCAGCTGGAAACCAGGCTTGGATTAGCACATCCTACCCCCATCCTCATCACACCTCAGCTTTCTCTCTGGCTGTGCCATCCTCTGGCATTGCACGCTGTACACAGTAGGGATAAAGTTTGATCATCTCCTGGCCTTCTAATTCTCTACAGTTTATACAATTATCTTATGTATCTTATGTACAGTATTGTCCTTTACTTTCCCTTAAATAGACCCTGGAATGATAGAGCATTAATATCTGATCATCTGCCTCAGAAATGCTGTGCATTCTCCAATAGCACCACTTTACATGCATGTTATGATGTTTTAGAACTTATAAAGCCTTTTCACACTCATGTTCTCATTTAATCCTCATATTGATTTTTTTTTTTTTTTTGAGACAGATTCTCACTTGGTTGCCCTTGGTAGAGTGCCGTGGCATCACAGCTCACAGCAACCTCAAACTCTTGGGCTCAAGTGATTCTCTTGCCTCAACCTCCCAAGTAGCTGGAACGACAGGTGCCCGCCACAACACCTGGCTATTTTTTAGAGACGAGGTCTCACTCTGGTTCACGCTGGTCTCTAACATGTGAGCTCTGGCAATTCACCTGCTTCAGCCTCCCAGAGGGCTAGGATTATAGGCATGAGACATCATGCCCTGCCTCTGATTTTTTTTTTTTTTTTTTTTTTTGAGGTAGCAGAGAGTAGTTTTATCCCCATTTGATAGAATAGAACAGTCAAGATCCAAGTAACATTATTCAAGATCACATGATGAACAGACAGAAAAGGTATAATTTAAAGCAGAAAAAAGTAACTGACGGGTCATTCATTCATATTTTTTATTTCCATTTTACAGTAGAAGAAAAGGGAGTTCAGAAAAGTTAAGTCACTTCTTCAAGGCCATATGGCTGGTAATTTGAACTTCAGAGATAGCCTATGCACTTACCCCCACTTTTTCATGACTGGTCTATGTGACTGAGACCTGTGGTTTCTCTACTGTCCCACACCACCTTCAACAGAAACACCCCTTTTCCTGCAAACTAAATCCCTGCCCATCTCTCACACATCTTTATCTCTGTGATGTTGGTGACTCTATTTCGACTTCTGCTAAAATTCCAAATACACACTCCTGTGGGGCATTAGCAGTAATAATCAAGAAGGCATTCTCCTACATCATCGTCACTTGGTCATTGTATCTATGGAGCTGCCAGGAGTGCATGTGGGACCTGAAAAGATGATCTTATGGTCCCCGAGCTCTGATCAGGTGTCCCAGCATTCTGCAGTCTAGCGAAGGCAAGGGAAAAGCCTGGCCTTCCTGAGCTCTTATGCTGGATTCACCTCTCATCTTCCAGTGATAATCTTTTTCAAGTTCCACGTTATCAGGCAGAGCACATCAAGAGGAAATTAGACAAGAATTTCTTTACAGCAGCAAGTTCGGTATTTATTGTTACTATTTTATTTCTCACTTGGAGAGTGGTCCATTCTACTATAGCTGTTTCTTATCTGCTGCTCAAGCAGAGGTTTGTACCAGGAACAACTGGGCAGAAAATCGCAGGGGTGTGCTTGACCAGCCAAGCACTTTTTATGCACACACTTAACAGGTAGGTTTCAAAGTGAAAAATCAGGTTGCTTCTGTTAAACTAGTCTCTTCTGCCACGGTCGATCCCTTCTGCTAAAACAACTGTAGCTTTTAACTCCTTGGCTTTTACTTCTTAATTCTTCTTAAGAATTAACCCCATCTCTGCATTAAGAGGGTAGATGCACACTCTTAACTTAAGTAGCAGAATATAATAAAATGAGAGTGACACTGCTTGTCATCTAATCTCCCAAAGTAAAGTGTAAGACCTGGTTTTAAACTCCAGGGAGAAAGCTTCAGGAAGGAGCACGCTGGGTCCTCCTTGACTACCCAGGGGTCCCTGCAGCTGAGAGAGCTGGAGCCTCGCTGCGGAACAGTCTGGAGTTCCAGGAAGAATCCCGCCTGGATGCTCCTTTCCTGTCCTCCGGGACTCTTCCCAGTGGTTTGCTCATCCACCATATTCTCTCTTCCCGTGTACACATCAGTATCACAGCAATGTTTTCTGTATTTAGAAGGAGAGGTAGAAAGAAATGGGATTTGTCTGAAGTAGACATGCAGCACCATTTCAGAGCAGTGCAATGAAGGGAACTAGCACCACAGTCCCACCCTCTCTCTCCGCTGCTCCTTCGGGCTGCTCCTGTCCTGTCCACCTAACTCACTGGCAGCTCCGTGGGGAATGGTCATCTATAATCTGCAGAAAGGAACCAATGCTTCCGGTCTCCCAAAGAGCTCACTTTCTCACTGGCCTTAGGTGGACTGGTTGAACCACACCTAAGGCCGAGTGTGTTCACAGGGGTTTTGCCATCCACTGTACATGAGACCAGTTCACCCTCATGACCAGGGGCATGCACTCTGGAGCCAGGCTGCCTGGTATGAAGCCTAGTCCACCACCGATGTGACTTTGTGAAAGTTATGTTGAGAATGCCTCGATTTCCTCATTTGAAAAATTAGAACCTTGAAGATTAAATTGGATATTATATGTTAAGAGTTAAAAACAGTGCCGTGCACATAATAAACACTCGATACGTGTGAACTACTAACGTATAGTGAAAGGGCACATTTTAAGTGTCTCTGACTAGTCTTACAAAATGAAGTAGAAAATGAAAAAAAACGTGATGAATATGCTACATTGTATATTCGTTGTCTACTGCTGTACAACAGATTATTTCAAAAATTGGCAGCATCTTCAAACAAGGAACATTGATCATCTCCTGAAGTTTCTATGGGTCAACCAACTTTGGGTGGCTGAGCTAGGTGCTTCTGGCCTGGGATCTCTTATGAGGTTGCAGTCATCAGGCAGGGCTGCTGTGATCAGAAAGCTTGACTCAGGTGGGGATCTATTTCCCAGATGGCTCACTCACACAGCTGACGAGTCAGTGCTGGCTGTTAGAAGGAAGCCCCAGCTTCTTGCCAAGTGAACCTCTTCATAGGATTGCTTGGATGCCCTACACGTGGCTGGATTTCCTGAGTGAGGGATATAAGAGAAAGCAAAGCAGAAACCACATGTCTTTTCCGACTTAACTCAGAAGTCACACTGCAACATTTCTGTAATATGGTCTTGATTATTCAGGGAAGCCCTCTTCAGTGTCTGAAAGAAGGGGCTAGACAGTTGCATGGTAATAAGATGGTGGCACTTACCAAGAGCCATCATGGAGGCTAGCTGCATTTGCGTTACTGGTGAACAGCTTACATTTGTGATTTGGTCTGTCTATTCACTGGGTGGTTACCAATGCGTTTCTCTCTTTCTCCCATACTACTGTAACAAATTTCAATTTGCCAGACTGTGATTGGCCTGTTCAACAGCAAGATTCAGATTCATCTCCTCCTGATGATGAACAAGGCCTCCCCAGGGTACAGAGAGAGTTTGCGCAGATACAAGAGGACAGCACGGCTCTTCCAGGGAAAGGTAACTTGGGACTAGGAAAGCCTTTGGAATGCACACCATCAGGCTTCTAGGAAAAGGAAAGTATGGCCAGGAAGTAGAGACAAATAAGGAAAACAAGTATCATTAAAAGATAAAAAAGTAACAACTGTGACATAGTAAATTGCATTATTTGAAATAATGTTCAAAGAATGTTGCATTTTGTAAGCTAAAGGCCTATACCTTCATAACTTCCCATAGTGATTGTCTTGACTTTTTTTCCCTGCATTGATTGCTAGAGAGAAAATAGAGACACAAAGATACTGAAAATAAAATCACCCATTAGTCACAATTAGTTTACTCCTTGCCATAATCTCTTAGAGTTTTAGATCCCAAGGCTTTTCCCCCAAGTACCTGGTGCCTATTAACTGTCCAATGAATATTTGTTTCTTCCTCTTTTCTCCTTTGAGAAGTACTGCTTGATATCGCTCACATAGTAAAACCCAACTTCTTCAGGTCTACTATGTAGAACTTTCTAATGATGAAAATTATCTGATAACAAAAAAGCTGCTCTTCTGATGGTTAGTTCCCTAATGCAGGATGTATTCAGTGTTACTAAATGTAGGTAAGCCTTTAATCGGAATATATTATAAATAAGATTTGTACTTTGGGTAAAAAGTTTGATTTAATAATATAAAATAGTTAACTCTTTTTTTTTTTAATTGAGACAGAGTCTCATTCTATCACCCTTGGTAGAGTGCCATGGCATCACAGCTCACAGCAACCTCCAGCTCTTGGGCTTAGGCAATTCTCTTGCCTCAGCCTCCCAAGTAGCTGGGACTACAGGCACCCGGCACAACATGTGACATTTTTTTATTTGTTTGTTTACCAGGTCCAGGCCCGGTTCCAACCCACTAGCCCCAGAACATGTGGCCAGTGCCCTACCCACCGAGCTACAGGTGCCCCAAATAGTTTTGAACACTTACTATATGACAAAAATTATCCTAAAAATAGTAAATGCATCATTTCATTTAATTTCACCCAACAAAAGACCCAATTTTCTCAAAAGAAAATTGAGTCTCAGAAAAGCTGCATCTTGTGCACAAAGTTACACAACCAGAAAGTACTGAGGCAGAACGTAAGACTTGTTCTCAGCTTTAACCACCAGGCTATACCTCCTCCCTTAGGTCCTCATAAAGTCTCTTCCAATTCTATGTTCCAAAAATTAAATAAATATGATCAAAGAGACAAAATACCAAGTGACACAAAATAATAGGAAATTCATTTTAACTCACTTAAGATTTAAATTATGTAGCACAGACCATGAATTCTATTGGTGGAAACTGTAACAATTGCAAGGTGTGTCTTCACCTCTGGGACCTGAGATACATCTCTTTCTTTCAAACTTTTCCAACTACAGATTCTCTTTATCCTAGTGGATAGTGGTATGAAGGAAAATGGGAAGGTAATATCATTTTTCAAACTAAAGAAGTCTCAACTTCCAGCTTTGGCAATTTACCGAACTATAGATGACAAGTGGGATACCCTGCCCATAGCAGAAGTTTCAGTAGAGGATGTGCAAAACTTTTGTGATGGATTTCTCCAAGGAAAATTGTTGGTAAGCATGGGACTACAGATAAAGCAAGTTGAGTTTTCTTTCTCACTGTCTCTGTTATTTCCTTTTAAATAAGAGTTCTTTGGGTTCTGGGTGGGGATGGGGACAGCCAAAGGTTTCTTAACAGATGCAAAATATAGCTAGTTAAGAAGAATTTGTTCTTGTGTTCTAGGAATTTGTTCTACAGTGACTATAACTAATAACAATTTATTGTATATTTTCTAATCATTTTCAAATAGTTAGAAGAGCAGGTTTCTTTTCTTTCTTTCTTTTTTTCTTTTTTTGAGATAGTCTCACTATGTCACCTTCAGTAGAGTGCCCTGGTGTCACAGCTCACAGCAACGCCAAACTCTTGGGCTCAAGGGATTCTCTTGCCTCAACCTCCCAAGTCCGGGACTACAGTCACCACAATGCCCAGCTATTTTTTGTTGTAGTTGTCATTGTTATTTAGCTTGCCCTGACTGGGTTCGAACCCTCCAACACCAGTGTATGTGGCTGGCACCCTAACCACTTAGCTATGTGCTCTGAGCCTGATTTTTGAGTATTCCCAACACAATGAAATGATAAATGTTTGAGGTGATGTATATTCTAATTACCCTGATTTGATCATTTCATGATGTAATCATTTCATAAATGATACTATCATGTATACCCATAAATATATCAATTATTATGTGTCAGTTTAAAATAATAAGAATAACAAAAAAATTCAATTTAAGAAAAGAATTCCTTGGACTGTACTAGATTTGATTAAGAGTAAAGGTATTATGAGGACACAGTGGTCAGAGTGAGGATGTTTTTTATACTACAGGCATGAGAATAGAATGAGGAACACATTTTTGGAAAGGTCTTGCAGATTCAAAGAAGCTGAATTTTGAATTTCACCATTGTGCTTAAGGTATCTATGGGAAGCAAATCAAATTCCATATAAAAGAGTTAGTGAGATAAAAATTGAAGATGGATTTAGGACTTCCAGGAGTAATAAAGCAGCTCAGTTTCCTGATCTCAGAGCTTGAAGACAAGAGTGAACTCCAAATCTAAAGATAGTGTTATGATGTTTTTCAGAGAGAAACTCGTGAATCAGAAGAAAAGACTCCAAAGGTGGAACTCTGATAGCCCCTGACTCATCTGCATATACCCAGTGTTTATTTATTCTCAATAAAAGGGGGACAATTCAAACCTCAGAGACACTAACAACAGAATCACTAGGTCTGCCACACACACACACACACACAGCTCCAATGTCCCTTAAAAATCTCCTTTACTCTCCTTTCATTTAAATTTCCTCTCACTACCCACCTAACTTCCTATTAGGCATTCACACTGTGTAGGCTCATCTATCTAATACCACTACACTGAATAAATTTCTAAGTAAAATACTGTGGTACCTCTAAGAGGGAGAGCATCCGTAGAGATTGTTCCTATTTGTCACTCAACAGTGAGTGTGCACGAGGCACGTGACTTATACACAACTTAGTTTCTGCTACTTCAGGGTTATCTAAGGGGTGAAACTACCTTCTTTCATCAGCACATGTCCCCTCTCAACTCTGGGCCAACAACAAAAGGATGGTTTTAAACACCTTTCCGAAATGATCTTTTTGCCAGAAGCTAAAGGACGTGTCCAGGTCTCTGAACTCAGCAGAAACAGACCATGTAAAAATTCTCTGCTTGTTTAGCATCACCAACTCCTCGTGTAAATCAACAACCCGCATAATAAATAAAAGGCCATAAAGTTATAGGGAAAGACTGGCATCTCTTTGCAGGCCAAACCATTCGTAAATACACAGCTGCCCAGCTAAGCGGCGTGTTCCTCCCCTTCAGCGCCCACTGTTTAGCGTCAGGCCAGAGCCACTAATGTTACTGTTCATTCTGTGGGTGGGATGGGTGGTGGGTACAGACTATCCTGTGTGAGGTTTGGTACAAATGTGGCAAAGGGGGCAGGAAGTGAACTAGGTAAAAGGTTGGGGGATGAATGAGAAGGGGTTCTCTTGGTGTTGGGGCAGGCTAGGGCTGCTAAGCCCGGTTGACTGCAGGTGAGGTGTGCAGTCCACCTCATGTGGGACGGAGAGAGAGCTTGGCCAGTCTCTGGCCCACAAACTGTTACTGTCAACACACAGATGCTACATTGTTCCCAGGAAGCCCTTGGCTCAGAAGGAAAGAGCCTAAGTGCTGAAGAGCTGAAAAACCACAGATGTACCTCAGGACTGGTCCAAGTGAGGAACAGGGAGTAAAAGGCTTGGTTGTTCCTTTCTGTGGTGAACACCCCACAGCCCCTGGGGCTGGGAGTCAGCTGCTGGCGAGGACACTGTGAAAGCAGCAGTGTGTGGCACGCCTCTCGGCAACCAGACCCAGGGCTGGTGAGGAGGTCAGCCAGTCCGGCCAGGGCTGCAGAAAACCACCCAAACAGCCTCTTGCTTGAGGCTGAGAAGTATTCCTCAGATAAGCACATCCCGGAATGCTCCTTTTGGGCCTGTAAGCCAGAGCTCTTGACATTTCCCGTCAGGAAATTCTTCCTGATACCCAGCTGAGTTCTGGCCACGGAAGCTGTTTCTTCTTACCTACCCTCCATGGAAAGTCTTGACATCTGCCAGACACCATCCCAAAGTCAACTCCCCGGGGGTGGTTCTTAAGCCCCTTCATTCAGACTTTTTTTTTTCATACTCAAAGTGGAACTCTTCTATTATTTTTTAAATTTCTAAGCCTTCATTGCTTCATTGCTCTTCTCTCTTCCCTCTTTCCCAACTCCTCCTCTCTTTTGCCTAAAGTAATAGGAATCCACATTAAAGAAGACCCCCATAAGCCGCATTTTGTTCAATATTGTGCTAATTTTCTTTTTTTGCAGTTTTTTTTGGCGGGGGCCAGGCTTGAACCCACCACTTCGAGTAAATGGGGTCAGCACCCTACTCCTTGAGCCACAGGTGCCACCCAATATTGTGCTAATGTTTCATTTGTTTTTCTTGAAGTGTTCACTCAACATGTATGATCAGTCCTGACCATATGGTCTTAACATCTTCACAGTGTATTTCGCTGCTTCGGGACACTCAGTAGTAATTTTAATGTGTTCTTTTGCCTACTTACATGTTTATGGTGTTGAACTGAATTATTCCCCTTTATCTTATAGTCTTTCAAAACTGCCAGGTATTTTTGCCTGCCTGTCTTCTTCACAAACAATCCTGGCACTCATGACTGAGGAATGGGAATTCTTCAGAAAGGAGAGATGTCTAAAGGTTTTTGTCTATTCATTACAGATTAGATCTCATATTATAAACATCTGTAATTTCTAGATCTTTTTCTGCCTTTGGGTAGTGTCTTCCCAAGACTCTTCCCAAAGCTATATAACTGTTGAATTATCTGGATACATCTCAGCCATTTTTCATTATGGAATCATTCACTGGCCCTTGCTGAAGGGACTGATGTATTTTCTCTTTAAAATGGGAAGGAGTCATGATATTCTATAATAGAACTTCGACAAAGTTATTGGAAGATTTGGAAGATGATGATGAAAGGAAAGCCTATGAGTGAGGCAGGCCTCAAAGGAATGACAGACAAGTTCGGGTTTGAGTCTTACCTCTGTCATGTATGTGGCACCATCTAACCTTTTGGAAAAACCTCTATCGTTAAACTTCAGTTTATTGAGGATAATGCAATACTTCATAGGATTTTTTCATATTCCTAGGGTTATAATCCATACTAATTAAAGTTAGGTCATGACCTTTTTTGTTTGTTTATTAAATTAATACTGCATTATATTCTTTAGGTAATGGTAATTTATCCAATCATCAGAACTTACAAGAAAGGAGAAGCTTCTTTCAAGGTCATTCTTAAATGAATTAGCATGGGAGACCTCACACTTGAGACTGGAAAAGCATTTGAGATAAATGTTTTCAGATGGAGGTTTTATAATGACAGGTACAATGAGGCCAACAGATCAGAAAGTGATTGCCACTGAAAAGATAGATAGTTTGTCATTCACAGTCACCAAAAGAAGGAAGCACTCTGTGCCACACAGGCCGCCGGCAGGCCCTGGGATGGGTGATGAGGCAGAGGCACCCAGGGGAAGTGACAAGAGCCTCTATGATGGTTTTCATGGGAAGAAAAGGAAAAGGCAAGGTTAGAGGGTCTAGGATTGACTGGCTTTAATAATTTCAACAGGTCTGGGAGCGTAGAAGCTGTCCTTTTTGTCTGAACTGATTAGGGTAGGTGAGCCTGGCCCAGAGTATGAAAATCCTGTGGAGTCATAAAAGAATTAGTGGGGGAATGAGCTCTGGATTGGCTGGTTTGCATACAAAAGGTATGCTATAGGTTAAAATGTGTGCATATAAGAGTTATTTACTCTACCTGGGAGGGCAGTCTTTCCTAGGTCATCAAGGCCCCAGGTGTCAAACCGTCAGAAAGACATGGTTAACACCATAACTCTAACACCTGCTCATGTGGGGGTCCTCTTCAAACTCATTTAGTTAGGTAATGCTACAAATAAAGGCGGCCTTCTTCACCATGCCCATCTTAACACACCTATACCTTACATGTATAGGTGGGGGTAGGATGGGTGTTAAGGGACGTATTATGAGAAACCAGTTTCTTGATATGCTGATCCATTTAAGTATTTATTAATCAAGTATCCTACTTCAAGCTGTCAGGCAAAATGCCTCCTAAGAGATCAGAGTAAAATTGGCCTCAAGCAACAAGCTGTAGAAAAGAGACATTTCATTTGCCATGACAATGGGCAAGATGGAAGCCAGAATAGTTCTGGGCAGTGGACAGGAAGAGTAGAACAGGCAAAGCTAGAAAAGAAGGAGAAGTGTGCTGCAGAGGGACTGGGCAGGAGGCTGGCAAGGGCTGAGAGGCCCGCCCAGGAGATAACCTACCCCAATAGGGACAGACTTTATTTCACAATTAAATTTGGAGCCAACCCTATTTACTTCACTTTTCTGAAAATATCTGGTTTTCTAAACAGAGAAAAATAAGACAGGAAGTGGGGTGGATCTGACCCAGGGCTCCTAATTGCAGAAACTTTACACAGAGAGACCTCAAGAATAGAAAAAAGGAGGAAGTGAAATATCAACATCTTTTGAGTTTGAACCTTTGAAGAAAATGTACGCTAGAAATCAAAGAAACGAAGGAATGTTAAAACCATACCTCCGTTAGTCTGAAGGCAACGCACCCTCTTTCCAACCATCCCCTTCTGTTCTGGAACCAGAGGTCCCTGCTTTTCATGGGCTCAACCATGACGTAGCTGAGTCTTACTAAGTATGGAAAGTACAGGTGACTAAAGGGTTATGAAAAGTTGTATGAAATCCAGACTTTCATGTTTAATTATCCAAACAATTGCAATACATCTTAATAGCAGGATTCAATTTCTACATCGGGCCCACTGGTCTTAAAATGGTGATGTGGTGTTAGCGTATACTGAAGGAAGAAAAAATAGAACATACTTGGCATAATTAAAGCTGTGGTGAAAAAAAGAATTTAAAAATTAATAAACATGTTGTGTCACAGGTCATGTTTCCCAATGGGAAGACCCTGAGACTAGATTTCCTTGCAGGAAGTTTGTTGGGGAGTGCTCATGGGACCTGTGGGGGAAATGAAGGAAGTAGAATTGTGTGAGGGGTAAATTGGGTTGGGATGCAGTCACAGCAAAGTCTCAGATTATTCCGTGGGGATATTTGGTGCTGAGATGTCCTTGTAGAGTGTACCATATTAGAAAATGCAAGCCAGGCCTTCTACTCCAACAGTGATCACACAATCCTGGCTGCACATAGGAAAGGTGCACGCTCATGGGCAAGACGGCTCGTTGTAGCAGAGGGAAATGTCTGGGTTGTATGCTGGGCGTGGAATCCAGCTAAGGGATATTAGCTGTCAAGGTATGGAGCAGCTGGGGGAAGAGTGCATCTGTTCTAAAGAGGTTGAGGGTGACCTGTGGATCATCACAGCATCTGCTATACATGCCTGGGACAATTTCTTTTATCCTATCACAATCATTGCACAAATCCTATACAAAAGAATAAGGAAGGGATGGATTAGTTTTATCTAACAAAATACACTGCACCCTGAGTTTGCGTGAGGGGAGAACACCTGTCTATGTTGTCTTCACAAAAAGAATTAGAGCAGACTGGCAGGGGCAGTACAAGAGAACTGGTTCTCACAGTCATTCACCTACTCATCCCTCATCCACTGAGTGCCTACCATGAGATAAAGATGCTATCAGGAAATAGATCAGACTCCTCAAATTATAATGCTCACTTCACTCCTTCCCCTCTGCAGCTATTTGGTTCCCCAGCGTACGACAGAGAAGAAGTCCACTGGGAATGTGCAGAATGGTCTGAATTTCTAATGTACTTAGCAGGTAGTCAAATATTTTAATGATACTGATGTTAATGATGATGTATCCTCAATAAAAAGAAGGCAAAGACTTGAGCAATAACTTGTGAGTGAGCAAAAACCTATGTTCTATTTAGTGCTAACTTCTGACCTCAATGCTTATATATACCAACCTAATCATCGTGGAGCCCATCTTTGTTGTTAAATATTGCTTCTCTCTATGTCCACAGTTGACAGTTTCTTACCTTTTTGTCTTCACACCCTGCTCCTCACTCCCTCTGGCACATCCTCCTTCTTGCTAATCATTACCCACCCTTCGGTTGACCCTTTATTACTTTCCTGCCAGCCCATGGCCTCTATACCTCCTCTTCCTCCATCTCTACCTCTTTCTACTTTGTTGCTCCAGGTCACAACACGGGGCCAAGATCCAGACAGGCTGAATGATAAAATCAGATCTGAGCACAAAAGCGAATGAACGGTCAGGGAAGGAAGTATCTGGAGGGAAGTGGATACACACAGTATATTAGAAGTTCCGGCCTAGCCTTGCAATCTCTACCTTTTGACCATTGGAATCTTACCAGTGGCAAAGGACACTCCTTTGTACCCCACATAACCTTTACTCCACCGCAGTTTGGCAAACATGTGACAGAATAAAAATGGGAAAGAATTACTATTTATGACCTAACTCTCCAGACCTGCAGCCCCTCTTGGATTGATTCATTCTGTTCACTCCACACGCTCTTTTCCCGTCATACCACTAATGACATAGCAGGGCTGCAGAAGGAAAGTGGCTAAGTCAGCCAGCAAGTGGAAATGTTAGGTGTGCATGGGAGGGCAGGGTGGTTTGTGGTAAGGCATTCACACGATTGTGAAATATAAGGATGGTATATTAGCCAATAATATGATGTTGATTGGTAAGGTGAGGGCAGAAGGTCAGAGAAGTAGCACTCTGTTGAGACATGCTGGAGTCTGGAAAAGAACAGTAGCCCGTGAAGTTAAGTCTGGACATAATTATACAGGCCAGACCAACCGTTACAATGGCAATTTCCTAAAGGCTGTAGTTTGAGAACAGTCATCAGTTTATGACCTTATAATTCTTCTACCTTTTCATTTTCCAATTTGCTAAATTATAGAATATTCAATTCCTCAAGGTTTCTTCAAGAGGAATTCACCATTTCCCAGTCTGTGTGATTCTAATTACAACGTAGTATCTTAGCGCAGGAATATCTAAAAGCTCAAGTCCCAAAACACAATTTCCAACTTCGCTCTCAAAATGTCTGGTTTAAAACACAATGTTTTAAAATTCTAAGCAGAAATAGAAGTTTTAGGAATAAACTTAAAAGCACTTTGTCACTAGATAACTAATGAGTGGATGAGGGAAGCTGTGATAACCATGAAGCAGGATCTTTAAAAGAACAGATCTGGAAGAGGCCAGATATTCGTTACAGTTGTTAGTCACAAAAAAACAAAAGAGAACTCAAACCTGGCAAAGGCTGTTTTGTTTGCAGAGCTGATATTAAATTCCCATGCTCCTCTGCAAATTCCTATGTTTCTATAAAAGATACACCTCTTAGATAAATAGATACATAAAAATCCTTCAAGATAAAAGGGTTTTGGGGGGTTTTTTGTTGGTAGTGGTGGTGGTGGTTTTTACAGAAGAGAGAATGAGCTTCTAGATCTGAACATAGTGGTCACAGACGTACGAAACAGAAAAAATTGTAAGGGAATGGAGAAATTTAAAGATAAAGTCCCTTCTCCAAGCAACTATTGCCTTCATCCATTTTCTCTCTGCTCAGCACTTAAATGACTATCATAAAATTTCATTTATTTAAAATACCTAATCTTTTATAATCTGTCATAAAAAAAGGTTGTGTCTTAAAAGAGGAAGTGACCGAGTACCATTATCACAAAGAGGCTTGTGAAAGGATCTGTCACTTCAGTCTAAGCATAGAAAGTTAAATTTTAGAACAATGAGATCTAGACAAGGAGCGACAGTCATGGTTCCAAACGCTGCCCATATCCAAAATTAGCCCAACATGTTGAAGCAAACTAACCAGAAGCATCTTTTACAAAAAATGAACATAGAAGCACATGTACCTTTCAGTATTGATTCACTGTACAACTTCTCTAACTTCTTTTAATGGAGGGGTTTGGTGGGAGAATATGACCAGCTGTAAAGAAACCTGAAATGAGAGAGAGGATATTGGGGTTCTAATCTTGACTTGCTCATTAAACTCAGTCTGTCTTCTTGGAAACACTAGTGTCTCTCATTTTCCCCACACATGAAAAAGAATTCAAATTAAGAATTCAAGGATATACTAGCAATAAAACAAGCTGAGGAATGGATAATATTTGAAATATAAAAATGCATATGGACTTTGGCCTGGACTTAGAAACTCCTATGAATAAGCACTCCATAATCACATGCCCACCTGCATCTAGATTCTAGACGCTAGAGGGCTCTGGAAGGCAGTCTACCAATGGCTCTGAAGGGAAAGAAACTGAGTAATCTCCAAATACAGAGTCTACCAATTAACAAAGAGTTGACTTGATGAATCTGTGCTCAACTGTGCCCCAGTTGAATTGTTTCCACATTTCCCCACCCCATAGAAGCCAAATCTTCCCACTTGTAGGTACCGTCCAGCCCTTGAGCCACATACTGCTTTATTGTAAGGATGTGAATGGGGAGCAGAGGACATCTAATTTCTCTGAGACCCAGCTCTCTCCACACAAAATAAGGTGATGGGGTAAATGACCATGAGGGTCCTTTTTAACTCTAATATCTTGAATTGCAAAAAGAAAAAGAAAAGGAGAGCAGAACCGATGGACTGACTAGTTCATGTCCCGGGCACCAGGCCAGTCCTTTTGACTCTCTATTGTTTCCTCATAATGAAAAAAACTTAAGTTCAGTTAAGGCCAACGCAGCCTTTATTGACCACTGGTTTGCAAATCAGTCACTAGACTCAACTCAAAAGCAGCTGAGTCTATTTCTGTCTGACTTTCTTTGCCAAAATTCAACCCCCAGTTTGTTTGGTTTTAATAAATTTATTCTGTTGTTACGGACATTGTGTAAAATGGAAAAAATAAGTCTAGACTTGTTTTAGTTCAGGAAGTTAGGGCAGGGTCTCTTTATTAAAAACAAACATCCTCCTTTTGCTTCCTTTTCACTCTTTTCTCACAAATTTGCTCCCAGAAGCCCTTGGAATCCAGGGCTCTAACATGCAGTTATTGCTACAGATCCCTGTACTATACATGACCTTTTCATAAGCAATAAAGCCCAGAATACAGAACATTGTTAAAGTTCCCTAGCAGTAATGCTATAGGTTGCATGGGGCAAAAGGTTCATAACCTTAATGCTGGTAGGATTTTCTATCTACTTGTTGAAAAGTTGGCACATTCATCTCAGAGAATGAGGCACATGTTTTATCTGAATCTTGCATTCTCTGCTTTTTGGCACTCACTGTCCTAATTTTAATCAAACATGGCAGCCTTTTTCACTTCCTGTCCCAACAGGTATTCAGCCCTATGACCAAATCCAGGGTCAAGTTTGTTTTCTGCCCTTATTCTTGCACCTGTTAAGGTTTTCCTTTCCTTTTGGGTCTCCCTTTTTCTTTTCTCCTTAGGGGGTTTTGTGAAGAACTCTTTCCAATCCAAGTTTTCTGCCACCTGCATACTTCCCCAGCTCTCATTTATTTGGGTGGGAAGGAGATTGGTGGGTTACTTTTAATTATCCTATAGTTTTAAAAGAGAAAAACATAAATATGAACTCAACTGATGCTTTTATTGTCTATTTTAAGTCACATAAAATAATTAAGTATTTCTGTTTATTTTTGTTTATTATTTTTTAGAGTGTGGGACTCCTTGAAGCAATCTCAGGATGAACTCGAGGCTTCCTCTTATATGCCTCACAGGTAGAAAAGAGTTTCTCTCCTTATACATTTCTCATTTCTTCTGCTGAAAACCATGTGATCCTTTGTTGATTTTTTTTTCATTTTGCATTATGAAATGCATCTTCCCCTTTAGCCTTTCCTCAGTGTTGGCAGATAATGGTCTTCCCCTCTTTATTTTTTTTTTTTTTTTTTTTTTTTTTGCAGTTTTTGGCCGGGGCTGGGTTTGAACCTGCCACCTCCAGCATATGGGGTCAGCGCCCTACCCCTTTGAGCCACAGGCACTGCCCCTTCCCCTTGTTCTAGAATTTCTGTTCCTCTTCATTGCTCACAAGCTGAGTGATGAGATTTCTCCTGTAAGAAAGGTGTGTCTGTACTTTTTTTCTGCTCTCCTTCTTATCCAATAACTAAAGGATGTAGTTGTTCCCAACTGCAACTTCCCTCAGCCAGAAGAATAATTTTTGCCACCATTTGTAGGACCCCCTTGTAAATCTGTAACATCCACAGCACATATCAGTTCTGTTCACTCCTCCCATAAACTTTGTGTGTATTCTAAAATAACTGCTGGTTTTTCAAATTGAACAGGCTGTTTCTTCCTATAAACAATAACTGTGTTTGAGGACCAAAGAATGTACTCAGCATTGTCACTAACCTCTTATCACGGAAGGAGAGGCACATTATTTTCATATCACATTGATAGGCACATTATTCATATTCCTGAAATTTTTTTCTGTTTTAGATCACTTGGAAAATCCTTCCCAGAAGCCATAACTGCTCCTGTCATATACTTTTTCATTCTGTGCAATCTCTGAGCAAGTTGAGAGCTTGTATAGAACCTGTCAGTGTAGATGTGATAGCCTGAACCTCTCGTATGTGCTGCCAAAACTTGTGCCAAATGAATCACTATTTGAGACGTAAATGGCAAATCGAGACGAATAAGACTTTCTATTGTTGTTTTGCAATAATAGGGAATGTGAAAAAAAAAAATAACCATTTTCTGAATCACACAGGCAAAAAATTCCTAGGCCCCACTTTGTAGGCTTCTTTGGATTGTAGCCCTTGAATGTAATCCTTCGTTTGAACACAGGCAACAACAAAAAAAAGTGTCAAATGTTTTCCCACATCAGAGCAGAACAGGAAAATGATTATGTCAGACAAAGTCTGAAATAGGATCAGAATAAAATGTAAAGGTTTCTGATTAGCATAGTACACAAGTGACCTGCAAAAATAAATGCATTAATAAATATTTCTTGCTCTTCAGCAAACACTTAGAGTGTGGTGGTGGCACTGTCACGCAGTGACTAGGTGTATAGATTCTGTAGTGGAGAGCTTTAATACCATGTGTACCTTTATGAGTCTCCCAATTTGTCTATGTTTTGGATTCTACAATGTGAAATGGAAATAACAGAACCAAACTCATAGACTTATTATGAATGTCAAATAAAATAGCACCAGTGAAGCAGGTGGAACGTTACTTGGCATAGAGCAAGCATTTGTTGTTATGCTTGAAGCATATTCCAGAGTGCTCAGAGGTCACACACTGCACGAACTTTCTTTGTTTTCCCTTTTCTAATGGTCTGTGCTAAGGCACTAGATGTTTTTTCTATCTAGAATATCCTCCCCACCTTCCATAGGTGACAGACCCTCATCACCATCAAGACTACCCTCAAATGGGTCTGTCTCTGAGGCATCCTAACACCTGGTAACACACCTAGCTAATACAGCATTTATCACATCTTATTACCACTATTCATTCATATGTTTATCTATTTTTAAAAAACAAACTATATGACAACTACTGGGAATGCAGTACATGGTTTAAACATCTCTGGGATACATCCAAACACTGTTCTCTCTCAATTATTTCTTTTTGCTGCCCTGTCCATGCTAATTCGAAATGAACACATAACAGCAACCAGTCAGAAAGCACAAAGTGGCCTGGGGCACAGAGAAGGTCTTTGGGATGCAAGTTGTAGGACAGCAAATTGGCTTGAAGACTCAGTACCAGATCTGGGCAGTTTAAGAGACTCTACAAAGTTTATCTGTTTTGAAAATTATCTTAGTTGCTTCCAAGAATAAATTTGTTATAATCTATTAGTTTTCTCCTCTAAGAAATTACGTGTACATGATTGTGTGTGCACACGTTTGTGTGTGCATGTGTGTATGTGTGTACCTGCTTGTGTGTGCACACGCGTGTGTAGTTTTTTCCCCCTAGGAAGACCCTCCTGGGCAAATTAACTTTTGGGAAGTTAGCTGTTTACCTAAAGCACCTTTGGGAAATTTTAAATTTAGGTTAGTTCAGGCATTTAGTGATGGACAATTACATTAAGGAGGTGAGAGGAAGGGTTGAAGCATGATAAAAGAAAATAAATTTTTAAGTGAGTGTTTATGAATAAGAGAAAGGACCGAGAATAACAAAGGCAAAAGGGAAGGCAGATGAAAACAAAAGAGGAGAAAGAAACTTGAGCTTTTCTGTTCCCTTGTGAAACGAGGAGACACAAGAAGTGAGCATTCTCTCTCTCTCTCTCTCCTTTTCCTCCACTCCCTCCTTATCGGCTCTTGTGTAGTCTGGCTTGGCAAAGATCCCAGAAGTTCTAGAACATGAAGGACACAAACTATAACCACCAATTCAAATTAATCAAATCAACTAACATCTGCAGGTTTCCTGGACTTGTGGAGTTCTGATTGCAACCCCAGCATTTACTGGTTGTATCTCTGAGCAGGTTAACCTTTCTCAGCCTACAATGGTATAATACCTGCACCTTAAAAGGTTCCTACGAAAATTAGAAATAATATAGATGAAGTACCTAAGCATTTAATACATAATGGATCTTATAATAATTATTATTAGCCTTCCAAAGTATAGTATATAAAGCTATATAAGCAAAACATGATTCCTAACCTCAAGTGGGTCCATAAGTGAAAACATGTGATAAGTTAAATTAAAAAACGTTATTTTTTCAAAAGTAAGAGAAGAGAAAAATTCCTAAACTTTTTGAGGAAAGGGGCAAAAAGTGCCTAAGACACATAAAAGTCTTCAAAATTTGCCTTTGCAAACACTCTTCAATGATTTGACATTTTTATTAGAAAATAGATTTTTAGACTGTTTATTGCAGCTCAATTTACAATCACCAAAACATGGAAACAGCCTAAATTCCCACCAACCTAGGAATGGATTAACAAGCTGTGGTATATGTATACCATGGAATACTACTCAGCCATTAAAAAGGATGGAGACTTTACATCCTTTGTATTAACCTGGATGGAAGTGGAACACATTATTCTTAGTAAAGCATCACAAGAATGGAAGATCATGAATCCTATGTACTCAATTCTCATATGAGGGCAATTAATAACCTAGTACACGATGGTGGGTGGGAGGAGAGAGGAGAAAGAGAGAGAAGGAGGGAGGGGAGTGGGGGAAAGGAAGAGCAGTGAGAGGGAAGGAGGGAGAGGTGGGGGTCTCAGTGTGTGACACACCTTTTGGGGGCAAGACACAAGTATAAGAGAAACTTTACCTAACAATGGCAATCAGTGTAACCTGGTTTCTTGTACCCTCAATGAATCCCCCCCCCCCCAAAAAAAATAGATTTTACCCAAATAGTTATCAGGCCAAGTAAATACAATATCAGCAGCCACATGTCCACTGAAAACAGAATGACTTCAATTAGGCAACGGGAAAAAAAAGCATTCAAAAGAATAGAGAGTGGTGCAAAGCAAAGGGACTCAGGTATCCAAAAAGATGCCAAGCCTTTCACCACTCCCATCCCTCACCTACTCAGCCCCATTGGAAGAAACTCCTGGCAACCTTCTTTATTCCAAACTACTTTCTGGATTTTCCACTTTCTATAACCTTACACCAGGTCCAAAGACTCATTGCTAATTGCAATCCTTGACTTCCAGCCATATTTCCCATCCATGGCCTCACAGTCTAAGATCCAAAATATAATATTGTTCCTCTGGCTCTATTCCTTGACTTCTTTCCTCCACAATACCCTAACTTGCCTCTTGCACTGTGTCTCTTTCTGGTCCTTCCAGATGTCTCAGCCTGATCCCATGAGGCTATTAAGAATACAATATGGCCCATGACAAATCCTTGGTCCTTGGAGGGGGAATGAAAAAAGACATAAAAAATGTAAGATATTTGTAAATTAATTTGCCTGAAACAGTATTTGGGTAGGTGAGTGGTTAAAAACATCGGCAAAATTTTTGCAAAATTATAGAGTTCTTTCCACATTGCCTCTCTCATAAAATGCTTTATGTTTGCCAAATTATATTAGCTGAGAAGGCCCACGGCCCACTAAAGGCTAAGTGACAAACTGACTTTGGGTCTGAGGTTATTCCAGGCCACTGAACTGCCTATGAGCCAAAGTCAGCCTCTAAGGTGACAAGGGCTTTCTCTTGTCTTCTTAAGGGGGAGTCTAAAAGTATTTATGGACACACTTACGTTGTTTACAAGTCCAATTATAAGCCATAATTAAGAAACTGATTTAGCAATACCATTAGTGTGCCTTGGTCAAGCAACAAACATGTATTGATCACCTACTCTGTACAAACCAACCCAATGGACTTAAAAGGTTTAAATCCTCTCTCTATAACCACATTTTGTTAAGATTATTCCATGTATTATTTGGTTTTATTATTACTACTCATGAAGGAGTCACAAAAGAATAAGCAAAAGGAAATTACTGTCATTTACTCCTAAAGATTCATCCCTTTCATCTATTCTTGTGTATGAAATTGTTGATTCTGTTGTGGAAGAGAGATGAGAACATTTAGGGAAGAGGTATCACACTCTATTTTGGAAAGTAAATATGTTTTATTTCCTTGGGCTAGTGGCTTCCAAATTTGTATTTCCAGGTCAGATCAGACCCTGAGCACCAATCACATACTCTATATTTCAATCTAGATATTACAAAAACATCCCCACTCACTACACCCACTTATAATTCTCCCTGTAAACTATGAACTGCTCTAGATTGGCACTACTTGGGCAATCCAGAAACAAAGGAGCCATCCTGGACACTAGGCTTCTCCTCCTATGATCCGCAGTTCACTATTAGCCCCCAAATAATTTTCATATCCCTCTTCCTCTTTTTGTCTTCTTCCATATCATCTTAGCTTAGGCCACCATCACTTCCTACCTGAGCTACCATAATGCCACTGCAATGCAATGGCTGGTCTCACTGCATTAACTCCTGCTGGTCTCTAACCTGTTCCCCACAGTGCTGCCAGACTCATCTGTAAAAAATGCCATCTGATTATGTCTCTCTTCTCTTGAAAGTTCTTCAACCATTTCTATTTACCTTTAAGATCCTTTTTTAAAATCAGTTTGCATTTTCACATGGTCCTGCCTAATTCTTCAGCCTCAAGTCTTATTCCACCTTATATAATTGCTGTTCCTTCAGCCTGTACAACCCTTTCTGTTCCTATTATCACTGTCCATTTTATCCATTTAACTCTCATTTATACCTCAATTAGAAGCTCAAACATTGTTCTTTAAGAAAATATTTTCTAACCCCTAAACTAATCCTGGATCTTTTATCATATATATTTTTAAGTATCTCTGTACTTTTTCCTTCATTAATTTTATCAAAGTTTATAACCACACATTTTTATGATTATCTCACTCCACTTGTGCTCCACCAGAGTACAGGTCTGCCCATCTTACCGATTAGGAGAGGATAGCACACTGATGGGCATCTGTTAGAAGTAAACAGGGGTGAGCTGATGAAAGGAACGTCCAGATATAAAGAAGTGAACTGAGGAGCACGTGGGTAGGTACAGTCTATCAAGAGTTATTCCTCCAAACTCGTGTTTCCTCTCACCATTTGTCACCACCTTATACAAAACTATTTACTAATTTTATTAGTTCACTGTTTATCTTCTCTACTAGACTGACCTCAGATTTTTGCAACAACATGAGAAGAAGCCAGAAAACGATGGGGAAAAAATTCAAAGAATAAGAAAAATCAATTTTCAAACCAAAATTTTACTTTTAGATAAACTGTCATTTTAAAGTAGGAAAACAATATGTTTTTAAATAAATATTATACCTGCTTACTATTCACAAATCTTCGTTGATGGAAGATTTACTTCAGAAAATTGTACAAATTTAGAGGACAGAAGAGAAAGTATGCAAAGATATGGGTCAGCATACATTTAATCAGAGGAAGCAATGACTATATAAAACAGTAAACAATAGTGAGCAATTATCACAGACTTTGATTGTCATTAAAATATTTAAACTTCTTGTATTGTTCAGGAAATATGTAGAGGTATTGTTTAATTCTGGATCGTGTTGAATGCAGATGTTAATATTTCAAAGATGCCCTCATAAAAATTAAGATAATACATAAAATTTACCAAGTAAGGACAGGATTAAATGAAATAAAGAAGTCTCATGTAATTGTCTAAATAGATAATGCAAAGAATCTACAGGCAAATTTTTCAAATTAATGTGAGAGCTCAGTAAAGTTACCAGGTTATAAATACAGTATTTATTATAAAAAATCGAATGTTCCTAAGTACACCAATAGAAATTATATTTAAATATAACAGTAAAAATGCCGATCACAAGAACAACTAAAACTTATAATTTACAAATGAAAGGTGTTCAAGATCTTTGTGGGAAATGTACTATGTGTACTAAAAAAAAATAAGTAACTTAAATGCTAAAATATATCAGGGCTGTGGATGAGTAGATTTGGTATTCTAAAGACGGCATTTCTACCTAAACCCATCAGTAAATTCAAATGGAATTCCAGAAAAAGAAATCCCCACAAGATTTTAAATAAAATTTGATAAGCTAATCAAAAAATATGAAAAGTTTTAAAACAAGGAATAGCCAATATAATTTTAAGAAAAAGAAGGAAATTTGCTCTTCTAAATCGCCAAATTACTACATGTTTTGGGAATTAGAAAGTACGTTTTTGGCACAGGGACAGCAATTAACCAATATAATAGTTTAAATAAATAATAAGTTTTCATAAATATTTTCTATATTACATTTTGTTCTCTCTTTCATTGATTTCTTGCTGTATCCTTTCCTTCTTCTTTGTTCGAGTTGTTCTTTCCTTCTGCCAACTTCTTGAGTTGCACACTTAGCTCACTTGCTTTCAATGTCTTTGGTTTTCTGACTAATATATGTAAAGTTATACATTTTCCCCTCAGCACTAACTTAATCGGTGCTCACAGATTTTGCTATTTAGTGTTGTTGTTATTTTTCAGATCTAAGCCTTCCTTTATTTTCTTTTATCTTTTTATTTTATTTTATCCTAGAGATTATTCAGTGAAACAGTATTTAACTTTCAAATGCTTGGGACTTTTTAGCTATTGTTTTGATAGTAAATTCTAATTCTATTGGATTAGGATCAGAAAACATAGCTTACACTGTATTGTTACTTTGGAATTACTGAAGCTCCCTTTGTGACAGGATACAAAATATTTTTGAAAATGTGCTAGAAAAGCAATGAATATTCTTTGTTTGGCATGTGACTTTTTAATTTCAAAGAAAGACATGTTAAAATGTCCAGTTTTAGAATTTGTTAGCCCCTAAACTTCGTTAACTTACTACTTTGAACTATTTATAGGTTGTATTTTATTTTGTTTTTTAAATGTTGGTGCATGTTGTTAGTTAAAAAAAAAATTCAGGCATTATTTAAGCCCTAGACAATTTAAATAATAGGCTATTTGCCGTGGCCTATATAAATTTATTTGGAGAATCACTGAAATGTTTTAATATCTTTTACCTTTCTTGATCTTTTCTTTCAGGACATGTATAATACGTTAAGATTCTTTAACTTTCATGTGTTTGAGCAATTAATTCTAATTTTACACCATATAGAAATCATTCCTACAAACCAGCCTTTCTGCCAAACCTATTCATGGCAGCCTATGCTGTTGCTATCTTTTTATGCAACAGAAAGACACATCAGGAAAATGAATAGTGACTCAGGGGTGTTTTGTTTTGTTTTGTTCTGTTTTGTTTGTCTTTGAGCCTACACAGGAAAAATCTCAGACCGATGAACTGTCGATGGGCCCTAGTCGGTAAAAATCAAACATGGGTGCTGAGAAATCCAAGTAAAATTGCCAGATTAGCTAAGGTCAAGATGAATCTCTAGTTGTTCCAGGAACATTTTTATTTGTGAGCCATTATCCATTTGATTTATTTCTGGCAACACAATATAAAGTGTTTAAACACTGCTTTTCTCCAGAGCCCATGATATAGAGAACAGCCACTATCTGTCTCTAAGTTCCTCCTCCTTCCCAAGAATCTTTGGCTTCAAAACATGTATCCCCAGAAAACTTCCAGCTCTGGCTGACCTTGTGAGAAAGTTCGTATATCATCGTCATCCGAGGAAGATAAGAGTACTGAAGTTCATTCCAACAAATACAGCACAGTTCTTGGAAAAGAAAAAATAATACAAAATTTTCTTCCTTTCACCTATTCAGTAACTGTTCTGTGAACATATAAAATTTTTAATTAGAGAGAGAGAAGTTTTGAGATACTCTTTTGCATGAATTAACTTTTTGTATGTTGCTTATAGACAAAACACTTATACTTTTCCTTTTCAAACTAAAAATTGTGCTCTGGTTTAAGTAATTTGGCATAGATGAGAGGTTTGTTTTGCTGGACCAGGAAAAAAAAAATGAAGACAAGAAAGAAATGAAACAAAATACTAATAAATATTAATTATTCATATTAATATAATGAAAAAGTAATTAATGTAATTAGTTCTACCATTTGGTGATCTTTCATATATTCTGTTTTCATTCAATTGAACTTCTTAGATATATATAAACTGCAAAAATTTGGTGCTGTACCTGGAGTCAGCTTCTTTACACAATCTTGGGTGGCACACACAGGCTCTGTCCAGTAAATCAATATGTGAAAATCCAGATGTAAAGAAAAATGCATGTAAGGGAAACATTTACATCCCAAACACAGTGAGAAAACAATTTTATTTTACTCTTCCGGAGGAATTATTGTTATTTTAGTGGTTAAAGATTTTTCTTAAACAGAGAGTGTACTTTTGATCACCAAAGGGACTGTAACAAACTGGTCAACATATGGAGGTAGTCAACATAGGGATCTAGGCCTACTGTGCTGATATGTACATGTGGTGCATGTTCAGTCTGTAAGAATTAGGTCAACTTAAGGAGGTGCTCAGTGTAGGGAGATGGTCAGCTATGGAGGTTCTACTGTGTTTATGATTAATTTTCTAACACTATCTGGAAAACTTTCAGGAATATCGCTATTTCATAAAGAGGATAATCACTTAATTAGTTGGATTGCTACATAAGCCAAATGTAAAAAAATCAGTGAAATAGCATTTTGTCTTTTACTCAACATACTATGTAGTTACTTAGCACATCAAATTACAGAAATCTCCTATCTTCACAAGGAAGTGAATTTATCTTTCAAAAAAGGCCAGTGATATATTCAGTTAACATTATGAGATGCTATACTGGATTTTTAAGGGCAATTTCAATGAGCATTATATGGTGTTCAAACACTACTTTCTCTGCAGCTCAGCTCAGTTCAAGAAACATAAATAAGCACTTAAAGTTGAAAAAATGAATAAAACACTACCCCCGACTTCCCTTGTGGAGCTTAAAACCCAGTGTCAGACACTCTGTTTACTTATGCAATCAGACAATTTCAGTATTCTGTGCTAACACTATGAAAAAGTGTCCAAGGGTTAGTATGAGAACACACAACAGGCTTTTAACTCAATAATGCAAATTCAGCAGGAGAATTCTTTCCTCTTTCAGCAAGAAAGAAATCTTTCTAGAGATGACAGTTTCCTAGAAAATGAGTCAGAGTCTGGTGGGTAAATGGGTATGGGGTGGGTGGAGGAAGAGGGGCAGACAGGTGACTGCACCATCATTAGCTGGGACAAGTTTCTGTGCAAGATGGAGGGCAGAATAGCCTGTAACTCAAAAAGAGAGAGAGAGAAAAAAAAAAAAAAAAAAAAAAAAAAACAGTGCTAACGGGGTTTATTTAAAAAGGGAGAAATAAGTTGCAAAGCTTAAGGAAGACATCACATAGCAGGCCGTACTTGAACTGAACCTTAATAGATGCTCAATCAGAGGTCCTCAAACTGTGGCCCGCGGCCACATGAAGCTGTGTGATTATATTTGTTCCCATTTTGTTTTTTTACTTCAAAATAAGATATGTGCAGTGTGCATAGGGATTTGTTCATAGTTTTTTTTTTAAACTATAGTCCGGCCCTCCAATGGTCTGAGGGACAGTGAACTGGCCCCCTGTTTAAAAAGTTTGAGGGCCCCTGCCACAAAGTCAAATAACCAAAGGTGTGTGATAGCAAACACAGACGGACATCTTAGGAACAAGTTGCTCAGTCTGGCTACAGGATTGGTTGCGTGAGGGGAAAGAGTGAAAGAAAAGAATGGGAAAGACGCCTGGGACTAGAGTGCGGAGAGCCGACACTGAAGGAGCCCTGCTACTCATGGACACTTGCTGAGTATTTTATAAGGACTGTCTGATTAAATCCTTGTGGTAATTTATTGAAGAATTCTCATCACTCGCATGTCATAGTAATGAAATGACTTATTCGGGGTCACATAGTTAGACAAAGTGATAATAATAATAGCTACCTTCATGGAACATTTGCTATACACCAGCACTATGTTCGCTGGGTCCTCCCATGGGTTTCCGCGTTTAATCGTCACTATAACTCTACAAGCTACTTTCCATTATCACCCACGTTTTATCAGCTGAAGAAAAGGAGGACTAGAGAGACCACGGAGACAAATACCTGACAGATGAAGCAGATGCGTTTTGGGTCCTGCTGACTCCAAAGCCCATGCTCTTTTCCACTGTCTCATGATGGCGCTGGAGAATCTGGGATCCATCTAAGAGCAATATTGGCTTAATTCAGAAATCAATGAGATGCTCTTGTGTGTTTTAAAGATGCGTAAGGACCAGAAGCTGAACTTGACTAACGCACAGTCTGGTGGAGGAACAAGACAAACAAGCATTGGTGTTGAACTCTCATCCTCACTCCTCCCGTACCCCATGTTCACGTTCACCTGCCCTTCCATTACTGTCCCCAAACGGAACAGGATGACAAATTACTGTACATCATGTTCCCTTCAGTTTTTCTTCTCTTCCTTTTAATCCCAATCTTTCTCCCACTCATTTTTCTCTTACTAAAACATAGAGAAAGAAGCCCAGTGGAAATTCCTGTCATTGTCTCAGTAAAATAAAGGTCTCCTTCAAAATTCCATCATGGCAGGAAATAAAAAATAAAGTATGATTAGGAGAAAACAGGAAACACGGAGAATGATAACTTAAAAGAATTAGAACCCCAGGCGAGGCCACCAAAATTCAGACAAACACTGATTACAGGACTGCTTAAACTACTGCCAGCAGGCAGGGCTGATATCTATTTCCACATCGGCCCAACCCACATTTCACTGCTATTTTTTTCCATCACAATGTTATCAAGAAGAAATCAGATGTGGAAACAATCTCTTATTTCACAGCCTGTTCGCTTCTCAGCTTGCCCGGCAAAGGCAGGCTCTCCGCCATAATTTCCTTAGCATGACCCAGGACTTCTCTCCTTTCCATCCTCTGTAGACTTCCTTTTCTGAATTTCATCCCATTTCTATGGTTTGCAATGACTAGATGATGAAACAAAGGGAGAGGAATTGCAGAGTTTCTATCACAAACAAAACTCTGGCTGAAAAGATTGCCTTTCTTATTCAAAGCATATCAATGTCAACTCGAATGAATCAAGTTATTTGCCTACAACTGGGAAATTTTAATAACAACAGACAGGGCCAAGTGGCAGATGGTGAATTGAGACTTTTGCAAGGCATCTTGCAAGTTGTTTGCAGACCTAGGGATGGAAGCACCACTTGTAACATTTTAAATAATAATTTCTCTGCCATGATTATCCATTGCAAAGATGAAATAATTTGGAAGCACAAAATTATACAGGTCTATTCTAATTCTTCTGTGTAAAAAGATAAATGACGTGCTCAGTGGTCACAAAGCCATAGGGCGGCAGTCTCAGAACTAAATTGAGCGTTAGCTGGTGCCCACTGGACAAGGACTTACAGATTCAATCTCCCACATTTTGTATTTCCTCTTCTGCTTTGGATATCACCAGCAATCTATTCCACAACCACTAGGAAAAAAAAAAAAAGAAAACATGCTAAGTCAATGGGGTTGAATCCATCTTTTCCCAAATAACGTGTGTGTGCACACGTGTGTGTGTACCATTAAGCTAGGCACTCTGCCTGTATTGTCTTACTTAATCTACCCAAACAATCCTCTGAGTTAGAGTCCTCTAACATTTAATGAGCACCAGCTATGCTGCACACACTTATAATCCCTACCTATATTTCTAAGAAATGTGAGGCTCAAGAGTTTAAATAACATGTCAAATGTCACACATGAAATAGGGAACAGAGCTAGAATTCAAACAGAGGCTTGCTTTTCCCCCAAACCACATCCCTCAGCCAGAGGACAATTTCTCTTTTAGCGAGCCTGTCTTTAGAGTCCAGTCTAGTTGATGTGAAGATTGTTTGCCAGAGGAGGGGCTAAAGGAATGGAGGGCGTGCCGATAACAAGACGGAGTGAAGCTGGGGGATGCTCATTTGCCCCCAATCTTTTTTTTTTTTGTTGTTATGCTTTGAGAGAGGAAGAGCAGATGAAATAGATACAGGCAGAGGACAGAAGAAACTTAGTAGATTAGATTCATGCAGTTACCATTACCAGATTTCCTTCCTGTTAGTCTCTTACCTGAACTTAAAAATCACCTTAAAAAAGATTTAAATTTCCATTTCAAGGAAGTATCCTTGGAGTAGACACAAAGTCCACTCAGACTACATACCTCCGGCTGAAGGATTCCAAAGAGCATATTTTCATTTCTTACGCCAACTTAAAAAGTTGTAAATTATTTTTAACTTCTTTTAATAACAAATGTTATCATTCTTGTATTTACTTACATTTTTAAAATTACTCTCTGTTGTTTAAAGTGCTATTTCTACCTTTCCAAAAACTACTTTGTACAACTCACAACAGTGCTCTCAAGTTCTTGCACTGTGCTGTGGTGAACTAACCTGCCATCCTCTCTATTTCCTTCATGTCCTCACAGGCAATAAACAGATTCCCTCCCTGCTCCCACCTCTTGCATGAAGACATCTGTCATCCTCCCTATAACCCTTGTCCTCACCAATCCTATCTTTGTGTGTGTGTGTGTATGTGTGTGTGTGTGTACCTTTAATCTAGGCACTCTGCATGTATTGTCTTAATCTACTCAATATCTGTTTCTGCCAGTTGCCAATATCTCCTTTAATTCCTATAAGTTACTTGGCCCCAGTTTGAGGGGTTGTAAATTTCCTGAATATGGGAAGGAATATTTTCATCCTAAGGCCATTGTACCATGGGACCCAGGCTTTATCTTTATCACACCTCCTCCAGAAAAATCAGCCAAAGTCTGATGAGTAAACAGTCTGCCTTTTCTAACTTTATCTCCAGGCAAGATAAGAGACATAGAATCTACTATTTGTCTTTGCGTTGAAGGAGCATTTTGTAAATTGAGCCTGGGTTTCTCTGTTTCCCCCAGGTCTAAGTAAGTGTATGAAGTGTCTGTGCAGGCACTTGGAGATAGCATTCTTAATACACCTAACCAGAGTTATTGTCAGATGACAGCAAAGGTGAGCATTCATAGACCAGATAAGATTCCTGAAGTAAGCTGAAAGGTTTTGGAAAGTAACATATTAGAGTTGGAGTTCATTTGAGCATACCATTTAGTTAGTGCACACAGTACTGGTTAGAGAAATGGGGGGCTTAGACTCCAATCCTAAATCTATCCTTTTCTCTGTTTTTAATTTTTTTTTTAATTTTTTTTTTTTTTATTATAGATAAAAATATGCACCATAGATGTGGCCCAACCCATCACCCTCCTTCCACCCAAACCTCCCCCCTCCCTTCCCCTTCCTTGGTCCTTTCCTCATAGTCTTGTGGTATAGTTGGGTTATAG
>CAUYPK010170365.1:0-44928 GCA_963574355.1 Loris lydekkerianus
AAAAAGGGAAATAACAAAATTTTAAAGCCCCTTTTAAGTTGGGCCAATGTTTCTCCTTATGAGTGGTTTGGGGTTGGTTTTTTAAAGGCCCCCCCCCCCCCCCCCGCACTTGCAGTTGCACAAGTTTGGGTGGGAGCCAGCTGGGGTCCTGCTGTGACCTGTGTCAATAAGGAAACCCCAGGGCAAGAGGGAAGTGGCGGCAAACCCGGAGAAAGACATGGTGTGGCCACGCCAGCTTGGAGCCGTCTGGAGTCTAAGCAGAAATGATCACTGCATTGGTGGTTGAGGAAAGTGACAGGTGAGGCTGAGGAGACCTGAAGTGATGACTCTGATGTATCATCTGAGTGACAGTCAGAACTGTCACTCTACAGAATGCAATAGCCAGAAACGTCAGCAAGAACCTTATGTCTTTAAGAGAACAACTGAACCTCAATATGTTTTCAAGGATGTTTACAGCAGCACTGTTTGTAAAGGAAAAGACAAAACCAAACCAGGAACAATGGGAAAAATCATTCATACAATGGGGACTGGTTAATGAGTGATGGTATTCAATACAATAAAGAGTTCAGTCTTCAGTAAAAAGAGGGATGGTGGCTGGTAGGGAGAAACAGGAAGGAGAGATTGTAAAGAGACACTAGAAACGTTTAGGGGTAACAGACGTGTTCTTTGTTGACATTGGGGAGAGGTTCATGAGTTTATACATATGTAAAAGCTTATCAAAGTAGACACATTATGAAGTTTATTGTATGTTAATCATACCTCAATAAAGCTGTAAAAATAATAAAAGTAACTGGCCGAGGACAGTGGCTCTTGCCAGTAATCCTAGCAGATTTTTTTGTTTTGAGACAGACTTTCACTATATCACTCTGCGTAGAGTGCCATAGCGTTACAGCAACCTCAAACTCTTGGGCTCAAGTGATTCTCTTGCCTCAGCCTCCCAAGTAGTTGGGGCTACAGGTGCCCGCCACAACGCCCGGCTATCTTTTGGTTGTAGTTGTCGTTGTTGTTTGGCAGGCCCAGGCTGGATTTGAACCCGCCACCTCCAGTGTATGTGGCTAGTGCCCTAGCCACTGAGCTATAGGCACCGAGCCTAATCCTAGCAGTTTTGTAGGCTGAGGTAGGAGGATCACTTGAGGCCAGGAGTTCAAGACCAGACTGAACAAATTCTCTTTGTGAGACTTTGTACAAAAATTTAAAAAATTGGCCAGATGCAGTGGTGCATACCTGTAGTCCCAGCTACTCAGGAGGCTGAGACAGGGAGGTCACTTGAAACCAGGAGTTGGAGGCTGCAGTGAACTATGATTATACCACTGCACTCCAGCCTGTGTTATAGAGTGAGACCTTGTCTCAAAAAAAAAAAAAAAAAAAAAACTAAAAAAAAAATAAATATATATATATATATATGTATACACACACACACACATATATATGCCTGGCACAGTGGCTCATGCCTGTAATCCTAGCACTCGGGGAGGTAGAGGCAGGTGAATTGCCTGAGATCAAGAGTTCAAGACTAACCTGAGTAAGAGCAAGACCCTGTCTCTAAAAACATGAGCCACAGCATTGTGGCAGGCACCTGTAGTTCCAGTCACTTAGGACGCTGAGGCAAGAGGATTGCTTGAGCCCAAGAGTTTGAGGTTGCTGTGAGCTATGATGCCACAGCCCTCTACCAAGGGTGATGAAGTAAGACTCTGTCTCAAAAAAAAAATTATATACATACATACATATATGGGCAAGCATGTGTATAATATATGTTGTCAGGAAATAAATAAGACATATGAAATTCCCTATCCTCAACAATTAACTAGTCCAAAAAAAGAGTGAGACTTAATGCCAACAGGTGGTGGTGGTGGAAAGGCTAGCAAACGGTGAAAGGCTTGGAAGGATAACAGGAGGAAGTCTGATTTATCAATCAAAAAGGGAGGTTAATTTCATCAGCAAATGAATAAACTTCTCTTTCCTTCTCCTCATAATAAACGAAAAAGTGAGGGTAAGATGAGCAAGTGGAAACAGAGATGTGCAGGACAGAAGGGCAGGAGTCTAGCGAGCAGGTAGCCGTCTCCGGAAACCGATGTGCTGACCGAGAGGAGACCCTGGGGTCGGGAGGGGTGAGGAGCTTCAGTCCGGGAGCCCATTCCCACCCTCCCGTGTGGGTTGCTTCCTGCAAACCCTGCCTCTCTGCATCTTCTCCCCTTGTTGCAAAGAATTAGAGACAGTCTGTTCCTTACAAGAAACTAAATAAAAAGCCAAGCTCATTAAGATAGTTTAGTATCCATTTCGTGTCCACCTAGAACCTGAGAATGTGACCTGATTAAGGTCAGACTGGATAAGGATGGGCCCTGACTCCAGTGACCTGTGTCCTTCAAAGACGAGGCGAGGACACGCAGAGACATGGAAAGAAGGCCTTGCAGAGAAAGAGGTGGAATTTGGAGTGAGGCTGCCACAGACAGGGAGTGATAGGAGCCAACAGCAGCTGGAAGAAGCAAGGAGGATCCTCCCCCAGAGCTTTGGAGGGAGCACGGACACCTTGATCTTGGACGTCTGGCCTCCCGAACTGTGAGAAGATAAACTTGTGTTGTTTTAAGCCATCAAGTTTGTGATAATTTGTTAGGGTAGCCTGGGAAACAAATTCAGTCTGACTGCGCTGAAATCAGGATGTGGTTCTTTCCACCGGAGCCCTTGGCCACAAGAGCATGCTTTATTAGGGTTCAAAGTCCTAGTCAAGAGTCTGAATGTAAATGAGGAGTGGCATAGTAGGTTTTCTGTTTCTTTTCTTTTGGGACAGAGTCTCACCATGTCTCCCCTAGGTAGAGTGCCATGGCATCACAGCTCACAGCAACCTCAAATGCTTGGGCTCAAGCGATGCTCTTGCCTCAGCCTCCCAAGTAGCTAGGATTACAGACACCCCATGGTAGGTTTTTAAGTCTGAAAGAAACTTTCTGATGACCCAGAAACTAAAGTTAAAAAAGAAAAATTAAGGCCTCGTGCAGTGGCTCACGCCTATAATCTCAGCACTCGAGGAGGCCCAGGTGGGTGGATTGCCTGAGTTTGAGACCAGACTGAGCCAAAAGTGAGACCAGCCTGAGCAAGAGCAAGACCCTATCTCTAAAAAATAGCTTGGTGTTGTGGCAGGCACTTGTAGTGTCAACTACTTGGGAAGCTGAGGCAAGAGGATCACTCGTGCCCAAGAGTTAGAGGTTGCTGTGAGCTATGACACTACAGCACTCTACCAAGGGCAACAAAATAAGACTATCTCAAAAAAAAAAAAAAAAAAAAATAGCTGGGTATTGTGGTGAGTGCCTATAGTCCCAGCTACTTAGAAGGCTCAGGCAAGAGAATCAATTGAGTCTAAGAATTAGAGGTTGCTGTGAGCTATGACACCACAGCACTCTACCATAAAAGGGCAACAAAATAAGACTATCTAAAAAAAAAAAAATTAAAGGGAATCATCTGTAATTTGGTAAATTGTTCAGAGAATTCTAGATCTTGGAGCTTCTTGGGGGCCTGTTTGACCCCAAGAAGTGGATGTCCCCAGCCACTTGATGCCAATGCTGGTCTATCGCCTCTGAGAAGTACATATCCATCCTACCCCACATGAAGTTCTACCCACTCTCCAAACCTGGGTGCTGCACGAGAGGGAACAAGAGATCCCCGATGAAACACAGAATGTGCCAGCATGAACCTTCTCCAGGTGTGCACAAGTAAACAGCTCTCTCCTCCCCAAAGGAGCTCTGCCTCCTCTCCCCCCAGGCCCCACAGCAGCTGCCTCCCTTTGTAAACTGCTCATTCCTCATACAAATCCAGGGGTAGAAAGAGCATGTCCCAATCACTTCTTAGAGGCCTCCTAAAAGAAAAGGAGATGAGGTACAGAAACACAAAGTCTTCTTGGATTGAAAAAGGGAAAAATATGTGTCTTGTTTGTCTGTTTTGAGCTTCTGACAATAGTGGGAACACCAATCAATCAGGTGAATAAATCAGGTTCCACGTTAGTCAGCAGAAGAGAAGGTCTCGGTTACCTGGATGGTTCTATCCCGGATGGACTGATACACAGGGGCCTCATCTTGGTTCAGTCTGCCTGGGTAGGGCATTTAATGTGTTCTTGCTCAAAGGACATTATGATTATTATTACTTTTTTTTTTTTTTTTTGAGACAGAGTCTCACTCTGGTGCCCTATAGAGCACTGTAGTGTCATAGCAACAAACTCTTGGGTTCAGGCCCAGTGAGGTGGCTCACACATGTCATCCCAGCACTCTGGGAGGCCGAGGTGGGTGGATTTGGGGTGGATTGCTTGAGCTCAGGAGTTGGAGACCAGCCTGAGCCAGAACAACACCCTGTCTCTAAAAAACAGCTTGGCATTGTGGCAGGCACTTGTAGCGCCAGGTACTTAGGAGGCTGAGGCAAGAGGATCACTTGTGCCCAAGAGTTTGAGGTTGCTGTGAGCTATGATGGTATAGCACTCTACAGAGGATGACAAAGTGAGACTCTGTTCCCCACCCACCCCCAACAAAAAAAACAAACAAACTCTTGGGCTCAATCCTGCCTCAGCCTCCTGAGTAGCTGGGACTATAGGCGCCCATCACAATGCCTGGCTCATTTTTTTTTTTTAGACAGAGTCTCAAGCTGTTGCCCTTAGTAGAGTGCTGTGGTCTCATAGCTCACAGCAATGTTCAACGCTTGGGCTCAAGCGATCCTCTTGCATCAGTTTTTCTATTTTTAGCAGAGACGAAGTCCCACTTTTGCTCAGGCTGGTCTCGAACTCCTGAGCTCATGCAATCCACCCGCCTCAGCCTCCCAGAGTGCTGGGATTATAGGTGTGAATCACTGCACCCGGCTAGGATGTTCAATTTTGAAAATGACATAGCAGCTCTTTCAGGTGCATCTGGAAGAAGGAAAGGAGACAGCTCCCAATAATTCTCTTCATTTACATTCACTTTAAGTAGGAGAGCTGGGTGATTTTGTTACAAACCGCAGGATTCCAAGGAAATAGCTCTGACAGTTCATCAATTATAGGTGAAACAGGTAATTCATAAACATACACATTTCAGCACCATACCTTCTTAAAATACATAGCATCCAGTGTGACTCTACCAAGTGGAGGTGTAATGTAACTACCATCACCAATAAAGAGTTTCATTCAGATTTAAAATGCCTTTCACAGAAGGCGCAATTGACAGCAATGCCGGCCCGTGTTTTCTTCAACATAAAACACTTGCTGTCAACATCCACAAATAGCCAGGGAGTTTAAAAACCAGGAAGGAAATGAGTGATAGTTACCTCAGGGGAAGGAACAAAACTTCCTCACAAAGACACAAATGTTCTATATTCCCTTATATCCCATCCAACTTCTGCCTGGCAATTGAGTTTCCTTAGAACGATGTCAAGTGGTGAATAATTTGCCTGACTAAATTACTGACATCAATAGTAATTGGAGTGTACGAACTTTCTTCTTTTTCCCACACTTCTTTCAATAATACAACGTATCTCAAAAACCAGAGAAGTACATAAATGTTTAAAGTTTAAGATCTGAAAAAATAAAGGGTCCAGGCCAAAAATGAAGTTAAGTTCAAAATAATAAAAGGACTTTCTTCTCTCATAAAGACATTACGCAGAGTGATCGAGAGTGATCGATAAAGACTTGCAGGGGTCCTCAAACTTTTTAAGCAGGGGGCTAGTTCACTGTCCCTCAGACTGTTGGAGGGCCGGACTATAGTTTAAAAAAAAAAAAAACTATGACAAATTCCTATGCCCACTGCACATACCTTATTTTGAAGTAAAAAAACAAAACGGGAACAAATACAATCACACCACCGCATGTGGCCTGCGGGCCACAGTTTGAGGACCCCTGAAGTGCCTGTAGCTCAGTGGGTAGGGCACCAGCCACATACTGTGGAGCTGGTGGGTTCGAATTCAGCCCGGACCTGCCAAACAACAATGACAACTACACCAAAAAATAGCCGGGCGTTGTGGCGGTGCCTGTAGTCCTGGCTACTTGGGAGGCAGAGGCAGGAGAATCGCTTGAGCCCAAGAGTTTGAGGTTGCTGTGAGCTGTGACCCTATGTCACTCTACCCAGGGCAACATAGTGAGACTCTGTCTCTCTCTTTTCTTTTTCTTTTTTGCAGTTTTTGGCTGGGGCCAGGTTTGAACCCGCCACCTCTAGTATATGGGGCCAGTGCCCTACTGCTTGAGCCACAGGTGCCACCAAGACTATGTCTCAAAAAGAAAAAGGAGAAGAAAGACTTTGAGCTTTGAGTCTCAACTACTTGGGAGGCTAAGATGAGGAGATCAGCTGAGCCCAGGAGTTTGAGTCCAGTCGGGGCAGCACCATGAGACCTCATCGCGATGAAGAAAAGAAGAAAGACTATCAGATTACAATTGTGAATTCTCTGCAGACCAAGTCTGACTTCTGGCCTTGTAAGCACAGAAACCCAGAGTTCCCAGCTCAGTAAGAGCAGATCTTTCCATCAGGAAGGAATATAGACATTATCCATTCATTGCAACACTGGCATGTAAAACCAGAACGACCATTTAGTGATCACTAATGAGAAATATAACTGTCATCTGGAAACCATATGATCAACCCATCCTTTCCTGTAGGCAAAACTATTATGATGTCAGAAATATATATATCCAAAACTGGGTGGCACCTGTGGCTCAAGGAGTAGGGCACTAGCCCCATATACCAGAGGTGGAGGGTTCAAACCTGGCCCCAGGCAAAAACTGCCCCCCCCAAAAAAAAAGTATCTAAAACTTGTAAATTGGCAAAAGATATTACTGGGGGTTTTTTTGTTTTGTTTTGTTTTGTTTTCCAGTGTAGTGCTGGGCTTGACTTTCTGGGCTATTTTAAAATTCTACAGAATCAGAGATTCATGGGCAGTGCCTGTGGCTCAAAGGAGTGAGTGCTGGCTCCATATACCGGAGGCGGTGGGTTCAAACCTGACTCCAGCCACAAACTGCAAAAAAAAAAAAAAAAAAAAAACCCAGAAGCAGAGATTCATTTGCAGATTTTTTGTTGTTGTTGAGACAAGAGTCTCACTTTGTCACCCTCAGAAGAGTGCCGTGGTATTATAGCTCACAGCAACCTCAGCTCTTGGGCTTAAGTGATTCTCTTGCCTCAGACTCCCTAGTAGCAGGGACTACAGTCTCCCACCACAATGCCTGGCTGTTTTTGTTGTTGTTTGTTTGCTTTTGTTTAGCAGTCCCAGGCCAGTTCGAACCCACCAGCCCTGGAGCATGTGGCCAGCGCCCTAACTATTGAGCTACCGGCACCCAGCCTCATTTGTAGCTCTTTATCCACTAGAGACACAAATGATTCCTGTATCACAAAATAGACAATCTTAAGACATTATAGTTTATGACTCTGTTGGACATTATCTAATTGGGTATCTATTAACCATCTTATCCTCCTGTAAATATCCTAGTTTCTCAAATACTCTTTGAACTGGCTTTAACATCCTACTGATTTCTTTTTTAATTAATAAGTTGAAAAAAGCTGGGCACAGTGGCTCACACCTGTAATCCTAGCACTCTGTGAGGCTGAGGCAAATGGATTGCTTGAGTTCAGGAGTTCCAGAATAGCCTGAGCAAGAGTGAGACCCCTATCTCTAAAAATAGCCAGGCATTGTGGTGGGAGCCTATAGTCCAGCTACTCCAGAGGCTGAGACGAGATGATTGCTCAAGCCTCAAGCCCAAAGACTTTGAGGCTGCTCTGAGCTATGATGACACCACTACACTCTACCCAGGGAGATACAGCGAGACTCTGTCTCAAAAAAAACAAAACAAACAAACAAAAAAATCCCAAACTATTTACCTTCTTGTAGTCAGATTGTTGCCAGCCAGGAAACGATTACATAGCAGTCTATTTGCTCTGGCACAGAATACACTGCTGCCATAATCTAAATTTTACTGCATTCCCTAAGTACTGACAGCCGAAGAAAATCACATTATCTTTCTCTTTCAGGATTTGCATTCTAAAAGGTGAAGGAAATGTGGTCTTAGATTGTGATTCCATTAAGTGGGAACACTTGGAATAAAATATCTGCACTGCTTTCCACATACAATGGAGATCCATGGAGAAGCCTCAGGAAACCAGCTGCTCGGCATTCTGTAGTGAGGCTGACACGGTGCATTCAGTAGGCGCGGACACGATGTGCGTTTTCAGGAACACCGGATTCTTCCCCAGCATTATCTTCGCTCTTTCTTAAAGATGAGTTTGCTCTTTTTAAAGTTCCCTAATTCTTCAAATCCTCAAACATTTTCATTGAATATAATGCTAAAACCTTTATTTCTTTAACCTTTTCAGCTTCTGCACTAGCAAATGACATTTCAGCACTTGAGAAACAAAAATTTAAAAAGCATTCTGAAATCAGAACGTTTTCTTTCACAATTCAAGGAACATGTCTAAAGTTCAAGTTCAGGTCTAAAATTGAACAGGGTACTAAATTTAGAAATATTAGATTTATTATAAAGACAAAGATGACCTTTACTGCAGGGTTAGTACTTATTACATATTAAATAACGATAATGTTCTATATATGGTAATACAAAAAAAATCAAGATAAGGGGCTTCTGTGACAACTTCCTTCTTCCTTATAGATAAAGCTGTCCCCATTAAGAACATTATGCCTATGCCCTAAATAAAGCTTCTAAAACTTGGCCCAGATGTGTTTTTGTGGCTATTCAAATAATGCGTGTTTATTTAGCTACTTTTATTATTCATACTGAATAATCTTCTTTTTATTCCCAGTGATGACAAAATGTGCTTTGGATTTTTCGGTTCTAAAACCATAAAAGTTCCTTAATGAGTTTCAGACAGAAGGCCACCCATTAAGAAGACAGGAGTGCCTTCTTTAATGGTAATTGTTCTACTGTGGCTTGAGCACAGAATACACACCCAGGCTGGCTGAACACATCTGATAACACCCAGCACAAGTAATTCCTACTCCGCTGTTTCTCGTCTTCCCTGGCAGTAGGTACAAGGGAACAGGAGTTCTGTGGAATAGTCTTTATGGTGAGTGAAATAAAATTCTAAATCGTGGCAGGGTGCAGTGGCTCACGCCTGTAATCCCAGCCTTCTGAGAGGCCGAAGCAGCTGGCTCTCCATTGAGCTCAGGAGTTTGAGACCAGCCTGAGCAAGAGTGAATCCTGTCTCAACTAAACAGAAAAACTAGCCTGCAGTCCCAGCTACTTGGGAGGCTGAGGCAGGAGGATTGCTCAAGCCCCAGAGTTGGAGGTTGCTGTGAGCTATGAAGCCAGGGGAATCTACCCAGGGAGACAAAATGAGACTCCATCTCAAAAAAATAAAAAAAAGATTCCAAATCATAACAGCTTCGCAGGAATTGGTACCTCCTTGGTCTACCACATCTCTCTTTTGGTTTAAAAAGCCAATGCACAAGCTGCATGAAGGGTACACAGAAACTCTCTGCATTATCTTTGCCACTTCCTCTGACTCTATAATTATTTCCTAAAAGAAAAAAAGCCAATATGCCGATCAGATATACTCCAAATAATTGAAAACCAGACCTCAAACAGAGAATTACACATAGGTTCCCAGCAGCAGTAGTCACCTAGCTAAAAGGCAAAATCAACCCCAGAGACCATCAGTGGACGACTGTAAACATGCGGTGTGTGCGTTCAACGAGTGGGATGCAGTCATTAAAAGGAGTGAAGTCTGGCAGCGCCTGTGGCTCAAAGGAGTAGAGCACCGGTCCCGGAGGTGGCGGGTTCAAACCCAGCCCCCGCCAAAAACTGCAAAAAAAAAAAAAAAAAAAAGGAGTGAAGTCTATGGCATGTCACGACACAGCGTAGAAACCTACAAAATGTTATACTCAGTGAAAGAAGCCATACACAAAAGGTCACGTACTGTGTGATTCCACTTATATGAAATATCCGGGTTAGGCAAATTCGGAGAGAGAAAGTAGGGTAGAGGATGGCAGGGGCTGGAGGGGTGGGGAGAATGGGGATTTATTTCAAAACAGATAATTATTTTGAGACAGAGTCTCACTTTGTCACCCTGGGTAGGGTGCCCTGGAGTCATAACTCATACCAACCTCAAACCCTTGGGCTCAAGAGATCCTCTTGTCGCTGGGTGAGGTGGCTCACACCTGTAATCCCAGCACTCTGGGAAGCCAAGGCGGGTGGATTGCCTGAGCTCACAGGTTGGAGACCAGCCTGAGCAGGAGCCAGACCCTGTCTCTAAAAATAGCCAGGAAGGTAGCACCCGTAACTCAGTGGGTAGGGTGCCAGCCACATACCCTCAAGCTGGGGGTTCAAACCCAGCCTGGGCCAGCTGAATAACAATGATAACTGCAACAAAAAAAATAGCTGGGCATTGTGGTGGTGCCTATAGTCCCAGCTACTTGGGAGGCTGAGGCAGGAGAATCACTTAAGCCCAAGGGTTTGAGGTTGCTGTGAGCTGTGATGCCAAGGCACTCTACTGAGGGCGACATACTAAAACTTTGTCTCAAAAAAAAAAAAAAAAAAAAAAAAGATAAAATTAGCCACACGTTGTGGCAGGCACCTGCAGTCTCAGCTACTCGGGAGGCTGAGGCAAGGGGATCACTTGAGCCCAAGAATTTGAGATTGCTGTGAGCCGTAACGCCACAGTACTCTACAGAGGGTGACATAGTAAGAGTCTGTCTCAAAAAAATAAATAAATAATAAAAATAAAATAAAATTTCATGAGTTTCAACAAGTGTAAAGATCTGTGGAATCTATATTTGCTATCAGAGCAGTGCTGCAGAGTCCTTCGCTGGGGCAGCCTTCAGGGGGTCAGCATGGTGTTCTCAGGGGAAGCTGTGAGAAACAGTATTTTGATCCTTACCTTGTAGGGAATGTCCCAGCTTCCGACCAGGCCCTCTAAAAACTTGCCCTGGATCTTCATAAAGTTTATGTCTGGCTCTTTGGAGCACACATCTTACCAAGTCCTTCCATATACTTGTCATGTTTTGCTCATTTTGTCTGATTAATGTGCTACCATTGATATTGTGGCCCGGTGGGGTGCTCTGCAGGCTATCCGGCTGGTCCAGCTACCTTCAGGCTACATGCCGACAGAGAGGGAAGGGTTAATATAGCCCTGGGGTGAGACTGTAATTTCGTACAGTTGCACTTCCCAAGTGAGTGTGAACTGATCATGATAAGGAGAGAAAAGGATGCATTTGATAGGTCTGTAGCACCTGCCATGAACCTGGGACCATGTTAGGCTCTTTTAACAGAAACACCATCAGTGGCACCACAGCTGCAGGGGGGCTACCACCTGGTGTGCACTGGGTAGTCCACTGCCACTCTCTAGCTTCTGTCTGGCTTTTCTAAGGACTGAACTGGAGCATTGACAGGATATAGGATGGGAAACACTCCCCCACCCATTACATCCCTGAGGGTGCTAGATATCTCTGCTGTTCCTTCCAGGACGGGATGTTTTTGATGTTCTATTTTGGCCAGTAAGGAGTAAGAAGAGGGTCAGAGGCTTCTATTTAGCCTTCCCCACTCTGACAGCTATGTCACAGGTCAAGGGACTAATGTAGAGGGGTGCTTTCTCCAAGTAGGTCCATCTACATGATATATTTGGGGGGGTGGGAAATGACCACGAATTGGTCGTACCCAAGACTTCATTCATTTCCGGGTTTTATATGCTTAATCTCCTGTAAGGCAGGGGAAGGGGTGACCATGATGATTTGGGTCTCAGGGTATAATGTCTACTCAGACCCTGTGTCCAGTAGTCCTTGGAAGGCTGGGGTGTAACCTTTTGCCAGCTGTGTGCTTTCCCCAGTAAGTGGCCATCAGATCTCAGAAGGAAGGAATAGGGGATCATTCCCACATTCATTGGCTGTGCTGTCATGGTTTCCTTCCTTCCAGGGCATAGTTTCTCCTCCAGGCAAGGTGGGAAAACTAACTCAGATCTAAAACCCAGACAAGGCATCATGACTATTTTTTTTTTTGAGACAAGAGTCTCACTATGTCACCCTCAGTAGGGTACTGTGGCGTCACAGCTCACAGCAACTTCAAACTCTTGGGCTTAAGTGATCCTCTTGCCTCAGCCTCCCAAGTAGCTGGGACTACAGGTGCCCACCACAATGCCCGGCTACTTTTTGTTGTCGTTGTTGCAGTTGTCTTTGTTGTTTAGCAGGCCCGGGCCGGGTTCGAACCCACCAGCCTGGGTGTAGACGGCCAGCCTCCTACCCACTGAGCCCCATCATGACTATTTTGGGGGTTCTTTAATTTCTTCTGATTATGTAGACTCACACCTGAATAATTGCTCATTTATTTTGCCCCTGGAGAAGCTGGATTTTATTAACCATCTCCATAGCTCCCTGTGCATCAGGCCCCCTTTGCTGTCATTTTGATCTTACCACTCGTTATGACTTTTGTGCCCCTCTCATTTCTCATGGTTGAGTGTCCTGGCCTCTATTACACTGGGGTCCTGTCATCCCCATTACTAGCAGGGAGTCAGGTTCTGTAGTTGCCTGTGCAAGTCCTGGCCTTCAGAGGACAGCCACCAGTGAGCTTCGGAGTGATGCAAGTGCACTTCTCCCCAGAGCTGTTCTTATTGCTTTGATAATGGAGTGTCCTCGGAGCCCTCCTGAGTTTTCTGGCCTTATGTGGTATATCCACTCTAGCATGCTCACGTCTACAAATCTTTTAATCCTTCCTCCACCCTTGGCCTTAGTAGTTCCAGCATTTCTATTTCACTTAGTGTAAGTTGATGCTTCCTCCAGACTTCTAAGAGTCATCCTAACAGCCTATTAGCAACATCTCCCAGGGGCCTTGCCAGGGTATGAAATCCTGTGTGTTAGGAGAGTGCGTCCATATTGATAAGTTCTTCCTTCTCCAACTTTATGTTTCTAACCCTGCTGTGGTCTGAATGTGTCCTGCAAAGTTCATAAATTCAAAACATATTTGCCATTGTAACAGTACAGGGTGGCCGTAAAATTCATGTGCAATTTAAAATTGCACACTATTTTATTTTATTTTATTTATTTATTTTGAGACAGAATGTCACTTGGTAGCCCTGGATAGAGTGCTGTGGCATCACAGCTCACAGCAACCTCAAACTCTTGTGAGTCTCTTGCCTCACCCTCCTAAGTAGCTGGGACTATAGGCACCCACCACAACGCCCGGTTATTTTTCTGTTGCAGTTGTCATTGTTGTTTAGCTGGCCCGGGCTGGGTTCAAACTTGTGAGCCTCAGTGTATGTGGCTGGCACCTTAACCACTGTGCTACAGGCACCAAGCTGCATACTATTTTAAATTGCACACAAACTTTATTTGGCGTGGCACCTGTAGCTCAGTGGCTAGGGTGCCAGCCACATACACCAGAGCTGGCAGGTTTGAATCCAGCCTGCCTGCCAAACAACAATGACAACTACAACCAAAAGCTAGCTGGGCATTGTGGCAGGCGCCTGTAGTCCCAGCTACTTGAGAGGCTGAGGCAAGAGAATTGCTTAAGCCCAAGAGTTTGAGGTTGCTGTGAGCTGGGATGCCATGGCACTCTGCCCAGGGTGACATAGTGAGACACTGTTGGGAAAGGGGAAGACCCTCTCAGCCAAAAAAAAAAAAAAAAAGATGGGGCAATTATGTCATGAGAGTTCTGCCCTCATGAATGGATTCATGCTGTTATTGCAGACAGGGGTAGTTAGCGTAGGAGTGGGCTCCTGATAAAGGATTTGTTTGCCCAGTTTTCTCCTTCACACATGCCTACTTGCCCTGTCTTGATGCAGCATGAAAGCCTTTGCCAGAAGCTGTCGCTATGCCTTTGGACTTTCCAGCCTCCAACTCTGTAAGCCAGATAAATTTCCCTCTTACAAACGACCTGGTCTGTGGTATTGCTATAGCAATATAAAACAGGCTATAATAACCCCTGATCCAGGTCCCTCAGGTTCCCAGCCCATACATTCTCTTCTGGTTTCTTTTCTTTTCTTTTCTTTTCTTTTCTTTTCTTTTCTTTTCTTTTCTTTTCTTTTCTTTTCTTTTTTCTTTCTTTCTCTCTCTCTCTCTCTCTCTCTCTCTCTCTCTCTGTCTCTCTCTCTCTCTCTCTCTCCTGACAGAGTCTCACTCTGCCACCCTGGGTAGAGTGCTGTGGCCTCATATCTCACAGCTACCTCAGCCTCCCAAGTAGCTGGGACTACAGGCGTCTCTTCTGGTTCTTGCTGGCTAGGTCCTATAATTCCCTTGGAGTGTCATCTCTTTCCTAAGTGGGCTTCCCTAGCCAGTTATTTGTGACTTAATCCTAGTTATTGGTCTAGTGGTTAGGAGGAGAGGTGAAGATAAATCCCAAGAGGGTGTTCGTGCTGCCTTATGAGGCAAACTTCTGCAGCATCATGTTCAAGGAAAGGTAAGGGTATCTTTTAACAAGGAGTAGACACTTCTGTAAGGTCATAGGGTTGAGGGCAATCTAGGACTTGATTCTTGAGCACATGGACCTAGAAGTCTCTATCCCTTTTCTGAAGGTCTCCGGCTTTCCCACTCCAACCAGGGCCCTGACGTTAGCATAACAGACCAGTTGAAGTTAGCTTTCAGCTTCCTCTGGAGCTCTGTTACTCTGAAGTTCCGGGGCCTGATTCTTAAAACTATTTACACAATGAGGCCGAGCTCAGTGGCTCATGCCAGTAATCCCAGCACTCTGGGAGGCCAAGGGGGAAGGATTGCTTGAGCTCAGGAGTTCAAGACCAGCCTGAGCAAGAGCAAGACCCTATCTCTGAAAAAAATGGTTGGGCATTGTGGCAGGTGCCTGTAGTACCAGCTATTCAGAAGGCTGAGGCAAGAGGATGTCTTGAGTCTGAGTTTGAGGTTTCTGTAAGCTATGATGCCATAGCACTCTACCCAGGGTGACTGAGTGAGACGCTGTCTCAAAAAAAAAAAAACAAAAAAAACCAAAGTCAAAAATATATAATCCAAGAGTTTCTTCTAAGCTCCCCAGGGAGGCCCTCTGGTTTACACACTTAACATCCACTTGGTGATTAATGGCTATGAGCCTTTGTCTTTCTGCCAATTATTGACTGCCCCAAGAAATAACCACTCCCATTATCCTTTGACTATTTCTCCAGTATTTCTTAAAAGCATGTGTATCCTAGCTGCCCCCAGTTAGTTCTAATAATTGCATCCTTACGGCAAGCCAGGGGCTGTGCATGCTCCACTTACTACCAGTGAAAAGGCACTCACTGCCAGCTGGCCAGCGGGTCATATGGCCACAAAATCCCATTGTCAGCCAGCCTTCTCAGACTGCACCAACTGTCCTAGGTCCTGTTCTCCCAGAAGCAAACTCTGAGAGGGATATTTGCACAAAGGGAAATTTGGGGGGAGTGTTCAGGACATCAACACCTGTGAGCAGCTGAAGGAATGATTGGGAAGAGGAGGAAGTTGAACCACTATGTGGTTGAACAAAGGCCTCAGTGTTATGAGGAATTCTCCAGAGGGGGCGTGGCCCTTCAGAGTTGTCCCAGATTGTACCGAGTGGACCAGGGTTTTATACATTCTTTCATCAGTTAGTCATTGGAGGGAAGGCCACTCTCTTCTGCTGAAGGCAAGCATGGTGGTCGGCAGAGGTAGGGGGCACAAACTTGGCTGTGGGTCACTACATTGTCAGGAATAAGCATTTCAGTAAGAACACGACTATCTGGGTGGTCCACCACAGTGTCCACTACAGAAAACCCAAGAAGCCAGGGAAAGTGAGTATTCCCTTCTAGTGAGGTTAGAAGGGTGGAGAGTGGAAGAAGTGCAAAGGGAAGCCGAGTCCCTGTCTGGTTCTTACAAATAGGGCACTTCAGACTGTGGTTGAAACTGTTCATCATATTGGAAAACTTGAAGAATCAACCGATGACATCTGGGAAGCTACGACTTGGGAAATGTTGTAGAAAGTTTTTTTTTTTTGTTTGAGACAGAGTCTTACTATGTCGCGCTCAGTAGAGTGCCATGGCATCACAGCTCATAGCAACCTCAAACTCTTGGGCTTACGTGATTCTCTTGCCTCAAGCCTCCCAAGTAGCTGGGACTACAGGCGCCTACCACAATACCCAGCTATTTTTTGTTGTGGTTGTCATGGTTGTTTTTTAGCTGGCCCGGGCGGGATTCAAACCCACCAGCCTTGGTGTATGTGCTACGGCCACTGAGCCTAGAGATGGGATCTTGATCTTGCTCAGGCTGGTCTCAAACGCCTGAGTTCAGGCAAGCCAACCACCTCGGCCTCCCAGAGTACTAGGATTGCAGGTGTGAGCCACCTTGCCCGGCCCTTGATTTAGAAACTTTAAATGTTTACTTTTCAGGGTGGATATAGTCTTAGGGGAAAAAACAAAAACCCTTCAGGGTAATATAAAGTTAGAAATGAAGATCAAAACCGATTTCCAGCGAGGTATGATAATGAAAGATTAAAAAAGAAAAAGGGGTTAAGAAACACGTGAATCCAACAAGCATTTAAATTTCTACCATATTAACAAACGATGGATACATAGATAATCCTGGTCCCCAGTCTTGGAGAGAAAAAAATAGCAAGATAATGAAACTTTTGTAGTTCTCAAAGATATGTTATGCGGTTCTCTCCATATCATAAACACGCTGCTCCAAGTCAGGGGCATCGTTTTATAATCTCTTACAAAGCAAGAACATGTCTGTCCATCTCAGCAGGTGACATAAAAGCAGACTTTCAGTAGGTCAGTAAACTCTAAAACAACTGACACTGGGGAAGCGTCATGTTGTGGCTTTACCGTCATATCTACCTTTACTGATGTCCACGTCCAGTTGCTTTTGTTTCCATCATTTTCTTTTTTGAATCAACAGTTTGAGTTCGGTTCTTTTCTAGTGCTTATTACAAATGTTGTCAAGACAAGTGGTTCTCAAGGTGTGGTCTGTAGACCAGTAGCTCCACTGTCCCCCAAGAGTTTGTTAGAAATGGAAACTCTTGGGCCCCAGCCCAGACCTCCTGTGTCAGAAACGGCGGGAGTGAAGCCCAGCAGCGTGCACTGTAATACGCCCTGCAGGCATTCTAACATTCAGCAAACCGCAGGGCCACTGGAGAGCCCAGTAAGGCATCGCCTAAGTCACCCCCAAATCAAGGCTTTTGAGGGGTGGGGAGGAAGAAGTCGGTCAGCTGGCTTTTGTAACTAATGTGCAAATTATCTTCTCACTGCTTAAAAACAGGTTTACATTTTTCCAATTTGAAAACTATGTCCACTCAAAAACCTGCACGCAAAACCCAGTTTTATGGTTGCCAAAATTTGTAAGCAAGCAAAACGCACTTAGCAGGTGCACAGATAAACTGTGGCACATGCAGACAATGGAATATTATTCAGTTCTAAAAAGAAATAAGCTATCGGTTGGGCGCCCATAGCTCAGTGGTTAGGGTGCTTGGCCACATGCTCTGGGGCTGGTAGGTTCAAACCCAGGAATTGCCCAGGAGTTGGAGGTTGCTGTGAGCAGTGATGCTATAGCACTCTACCTAGGGCAACAGTTTGAGGTTCTGTCTCAAAAAAAAAAAAAAAAGAAAAAAAAAAAGAAAAAGAAAAAGAAAAAGAAAAAGAAAAAGAAAAAAGAAAAGAAAAGAAAAGAAGCTATCAAGCCACAGAAAGACATGGAGGAAACTTAAGTGCATATTACTAAGTGAAATAAGGCATGCTGAAAAGGCTCCACACTGTATGACCCCAGTATATGAAATTCTGGAAAAGGCACAACTTTAGAGACCAGGGATTATCAGGGGTTGTCAGGGGGTTAGGAGGTTTAAACAGGCAGAACACAGAGGATTTTGAAGGTAGTGAAAATACTGTCGTGATAACATTTGTCCAAATTCATAGATGCACAAGAATGAACTCTGGGTGATAATGATGTGTCAGTGTGAGTTCATTGATTTAACAGACGACCACCCTGGTTGATAGTGGGAGAGGCCGTACATGAATGGAGGGAAGGAGCCTAAGGGAAATCTCAGTACCTTCCACTCTTTGCTGTGTACCTAAAACTGCTCTAGAAACATAAAAGTCTTAAAAGACAAAGTGAAAGAAAAAAATACAGATTTTTATTTTTATTTTACTTTTTTGAGGCAGAGTCTTACTGTGTCACCCCAATAGGGTGCTATGGTGTCACAGCTCACGGCAATCTTAAACTTTTGGGCTTAAGTGATTCTCTTGCCTCAGCCTCCCAAGTAGCTGGGACCGCGGGTGCCTGCCACAATACCCGGCTGTTTCTTTTGTTGTTGTTGCAATTGTCATTGTTGTTTAGCTGGCCCAGGCCGGGTTGGAACCCACCAACCTTAGTGCATGTGACTGGTGGTGCAGTTATTGTGCTGCAGGCGCCAAGCCCTATTTTATTTTTTTGAGACAAGTCTTACTTTGTCACCCTCAGTAGAGTGCTGTGGTGTCAACAGCTCAGAGGAACCTCAAACTCTTGGGCTCAAGTGATTCTCTTGCCTCAGCCTCCCAAGTAAAAAATACAGGTTTAGAGAAAGAATTTGGGAGATTTAAAATGAGAATTACACATGGCTTTTGTTTTAAACACTAGGAGAACTGAGAGGTGGCCCTTTGAAGTTATTAGTTTATTCTCCAAGTTTTGTAAATATCCATAAATTTGTGTTTTTATTGCTGCTACATCCAGGAGCTGAAAAATTTAAAATATGTACTTTTATCATTCTATTTAACACTTATAAGAGAAAATGGAACTGTAGGAATTTTTTTTTTGTTTGTTTTTTGAGACGAGTCTCAAGCTGTTACCCTGGGTAGAGTACCATGGCATCATAGTTCACAGCAACCTCCAACTCTTGGGCTCAAGCAATCCTCTTGCCTCAGTTTCTTTCTTTTTTTTTTTTTTTTTCAGACAGAGTCTCATTGTGTCGCCCTTGGTAGAGTGCCATAGCGTCACACAGCTCACAGCAACCTCCAACTCCTGAGCTTAGGCAATTCTTGCCTCAGCCTCCCGAGTAGCTGGGACTACTGGCGCTATTTTCTTTTTTAGTAGAGATGGCGAGTCTAGCACTCTTGAGTTCAAGCAATCCACCCACCTTGGCCTCCCAGAGTGCTAGGATTACAGGTGAGAGCCACCATGCCCGGCTGTATAAATTTTAAAGAATTTTTCAGATTCAGTAAGAATATGGAAATTGAGGATAATCACAGAAATAGTGATTGAATCTAAAGTTAAAAACAAATTAAATATTGGCCCATCACCTCTCCTCCTGGTTAATACACCAATAAAAATGATAATCAAGTATTATTTTCTCCATATTTAACACAAAGGCTTCTAGTCTTTTCATGAATATTGGCTTTAAGTCTGAAACAAACAGGATTGAGATTCTGAACATCTCAAATATTTTACTACCTTATACTAATTATATATATATATATATATTTTTTTTTTTTTTTTGGGGGGGGAGAGTCTATGAGTGCTGTTGAGTGCACCCAGTTGAGTGCTGTAGCATCACAGCTCACAACAACCTCCAACTCTTGGGCTTAAGCAATTCTCTTGCCCCAGCCTCCCATGTAGTTGGGACTACAGGCATCCACCACAACGCCTCACTTTTTTGTTGCAGTTGTCATGGTTGTTTTTTAGCTGGCCTGGGCTGAGTTCGAACCCACCAGCCTCAGTGTATGTGGCTGACACCATAACCACTGTGCTACAGGCACCAACTCTAATTATATATATATTTTTGCAACGCTAAGAAATTGGAAATAACTCTTAAGTTTGCTTGACTAATGTTTGACACAAGAGGCTCAGTACCTGTAGCTCAGTGGTTAGGATGTTGGCCACATACACCAGGGCTGGCAGGTTCAAGCCTACCCTGGGCCTACTAATCAACAATGTCATCTACAGCAAAATATGGCCGGGCATTGTGGTGGGCACCTGTAGTCTCAGCTACTTAGGAGGCTAAGGCAAGAGAATTGCTTAAGCCCAAGAGTTTAAGGTTGCTGTGAGCTGTGATGCCAGCGCACTCTACTGAGGGCAATAGTGAGACTGTCTCAAAAAATAATAATAAAGTTTGACAGGTGAAAACAAGATATGGGATGAACAGTTAATCAAGCCAAGTGAGATCTGGTCACTGGGAAAGTTGGAAACACAGGGAATCCATATAAACAAGAACCTGCTTACAGTGTGTTAAGGACTAAAGGAGGACGGACCCGTTGAGATCTCTGCAGCAATACACTTGGCTGAACAGTCCATGTCTGGCAAGCTCACAGACAAGGAGTCTCTAGAAAGAGGAAGTTAATGAGAGGCTAGATTCAAATTAGCTCCAACTTTATTTACAAATTAACAATGTAAAATCTCATCTTCCATCCTTTTCATCCAAAAAGAAAATTAAAACCATATCCTTATTGTTAGTGTTAACTTCTGTTTCTGAACTTGCCATATTTGTTTTAAAGATAAGTGATAGCAGATGTTGAAGTTACTAATGTGAGTAAAGCCTTAAGTTCCCAAGTAAAATTAGATTAATGTTGTATGTCGTTATTCACAGCAGTGACTCAGAGCGTAAATATTACAGAGGTCTCATAATTGTCCCCAGCCCTGGGATCATGAAATAGAACAATTTAGTGACAATGCTGCATTAAATGGAAAATTAATTATGAAATGCCACTTCTAAAATGCTTAATTCTTTTTTTCTTCATTTGGATATTTTAAAAAAGTAGACCTCACACTTTCTTCATTTAAAATAATCTAACATTGTTTCATTTTTTTATTTTCTCTGGGAAAAAAAACCCCATCAAACTTCCAAAAATTGCTCATACCAATTGATCTCAGATGTTCCTTTTGATAGTAAAACTACTTTCGTTTTAATTCTGTTCAAGTGCTTTAATATTATACTATTTACTATAAGGGTATCCTGAAGTCTTCCTTTTTGTTATTTTTTGATCATTAAAAAAATTAGTTATCCAATATTCGCATAATGAAAGTCTCGAACATCAATGATGTACTTAGACCTATCAGTTAAACCCACAAAGAAGTCTTATAAAAACAACTTTGTGCTTTAAATTTAAAAACATACAAAGGGAAGAACAGCCCCTCCCCAGAAGTCACTACCCCCCTGGAGAGGATTTTACACCCAACAGCTTGTGTCAACACAACATCATCCTTGATTTTGTAAAAACAAATGGCCAAGTCAAAGGAGAGTAAAAGTAATCAAGCTACTGTAATTGAAACAAGTTTGTCTTTAAAAAAAAATTAATTCTATAGCCTACCAGATAGTTCCATACTCAGCCTGAAGACATCGTGCCACAATAGCAAAATACAAATTCTTCACAAATCACAACTATCCCAAGTGTTCTTGTAGGTCCTAGGTTGCTTTTTTATTCTACTAAATGACTGATACCTTTACAACAGCATTTATTTCATTTAAAAAGCACTTGTCAAATCAGTACCCCACAGAATCTTTTAGTAACGGCGGTAACTACAGAAAGTAAACGTGCATGTACTGCTTTTATTATTATGTTTGTTAGTTGAATGAAAACAAATAGCTAAAAAGGTGTCAAGTGATAGAAAAACATATCTGGGTAAATTATGACAGTTTTTGTGTATTCAGACAATAAAAATGTGTTATATTTTTGTACCAACTGCAAATGCAAAATTAACAATGAAATCTGGGAACTGAAACGTTAAAGAGGCCTCAAATATATTCACTATTTAAAAATTTTAGACAAAAAAGCTGAGATTAGAAAAAAAAAACCAACATATATACCATAACAGTCTTTTTTTTTTTTTTTTTCTTTTTAATGACCTCCAATTTTAACTCTTTTCTAAAAGCATTAAGACCCTCATTGTAGATTATGTATCATCTCCTCTTTGGCTATTAGGTGCGTAGTTTTGTTGACTAGAGACATCAATGAGTTCAGTTTCTGAGACCAGTCATTTAATAAATTATTTGGATCCTTGGGTCTCTGGAAGTTGATAATTCCTGCCAGTCTGTCTACTTTAGCAAAGATGGTCTTGTTAACTACTAAATTTGAGAGAAAAGCTTCTGACTCCTGAAAGAAAGAAAGATAAATTGGGTGAAGACAGACAATTATAGACAATAAATAAGACTTAGGGAAACCATTTTCTAAACTCTTCATCTAAGAACATGCAGGGCAATGGCTAGATGACCATAGCTCAGAGGTTAGGGTGCCGGCCACATGCACCAGGGCTGATGGGTTTGAACCCGGCCCGGGTCTGCTAAACAACAATGACAACAATGAACAAAAAAATAGCCAGGCATTGTGGCAGGTGCCTGTAGTCCCAGCTACTTGGAGGCTGAGGCAAGAAAATTGCTTAAGCCCAAGAGTTTGAGGTTGCTGTGAGCTGTGATGCCACAGCACTCTACCGAGGGTGACATAGTAAGACTCTGTCTCAAAAAAAAAAAAAAAAGAAACAAAAAGAATATGCAGGGCAAAAAATTCACAAACGGTTACCAATTGCTGACTTTGTGTATGAGTGTACTTATTTTACTGATAAACTAGAGAATGAATAGATTCTGAGTCCACTCAGGAGTCAGGACTGAGTCTGAATCTGCCTCCCTGCAATACTAAACACCACGGAGAATAAGAGCCCATGCCAACCAGCAAGCTGTCTACTCCCTTTCCTACAGTCTTTCCCCTTATAAGGCAAGAAGGTATAGTTGTTTCCAGCAATGCTGGGTTAGAACATACGCTCTTTGACTTGGCAACTCTGTAGGCACAGACAAGACAGATGACTGCTAAGGACTCTGGTACACTCCTTCACAAACGAGAAGAGCTGAACAACGAACCAGCTGCTTAACTGTCACAACTCCTTCTGGTGACAGAAATGGCTTTTTGGGACATTACTAAACATTTCAGATAACTCCTTTCTCTTTGTGAGTGGTACATTTTGTCAACATGAAACAGACTTGAATACAAGACTGCTCTAACAAGTCCCAGGACCTTTTCAGGTGAACTTCAGCCAACATTTCCTCACATACTTTATTTATACAATTGTTTTTTGTGGAAACCTGAACATATTATATATACACTTTGGACTTCAAATTAATCAATGTAAAACTACCATATTTAAGTGAAGATTTTAACAAGCATAAGTAACATTAGTGTTAACTATAAACTTGCTGTTTAGACTCAAGATAGGTTGGGAAACTTTCTATTACCTAAACCTAAGATCACATGATAAAACAAAAGGGATTTTCTCATTCAACTTTTACAAATCAATTGATTCTCAAATGGCTACTCAAAGGATGACGTCTATACTTACATCAACAGATAGATCCAGAAGCTGTGCCATTCTTTTCATTGTTATCCGAGTATAGTACTTGGCCATTATTCTAATATTCTGGGGAAAGAAGAGAGGGCAGGGAGAATACATAACATTGGTCAATAAGGCTAAAGTCCATTTTTTTTCATGTCCAAATAAGTTGATTTAAAATGTCGGACTCAGAGCCTTTACTTTTCTGTAGCCAACCACTGCAATTAAGATAGTTATCTAAATTTCAATAATGAGAAATAAATATTTTTATTTCTGTAGCTATTTGTGAATTTAAGTATATAGTCAAAATATATGCTGTGTTAACTAAATTCGTAATCAAAACTGTAACTATACAGCAGGTGGTGCCTGTGGCTCAAGGAGTAGGGCACCGGCCCCATATACCAGGGGTAGTGGGTTCAAACCCAGCCCCAGTCAAAACTGCAAAAAAAAAAAAAAAAAACAACCTGTAACTATACTGAAGTTTTTTGTTTTTGTTTTTTGGCCAGGGCTAGGTTTGAACCCACCACCCCAGGTATATGGGGCTGGCACCCTTCCTCCTTGAGCCATACGAGCCACCAATATACTGAAGTATTTCTGATAATTCCAAGATTCTAAAGTTAAGCTCTTCTAATTATGACACTAATTTTTTTTTGGAGACAGAGTCTCAAGCTATTGCCCTGGGTAGAGTGCCGTAGCGTCACTGCTCACAGCAACTTCAAACTCTTGGGCTTAATTGATCCTCTTGCCTCAGCCTCACAAGTAGCTGGGACTACAGGCGCCTGTCACAGTGCCCGGCTGTATTTTTTTTTTTTTTGGTTATAGTTGTCATTGTTGTTTGGTGGGCCCTGGCTGGATTTGAACCCGACATCTCTGGTGTATGTGGCTGGTGGTGCCTTAGCTGCTTGAGCTGCAGGTACTAAGCCACTAATATTTTAAAGGCTAAAATTTAAAAATAATTGGCGATCATCTCAAAACACATCGCTTTACTATCATTCCAACTACCTAAAGGCAACTTCAAACTAAACTTCCTAATTTTCACTGGATACGCTGCTGAAGTCAGACACAAGAGACTCCATGTTTTTGATCTCATCATGTCACCCAGGCTGATCTTGAACTTCTGTGATCCTCTCAACTTGTCCTCCCGAGGAGTTGGAATCACCCTTCACTATTCTCGATGTTAAGATAATTAACAAGACAGCACTCACAAGGAAAAATGAGGAACGAGAGGGAGAAAAGCGAACTCATCTTTGAAAAAGTTGCACTTCCTCTTGTCTCTGTCAGGGTTGACGGCAACACCAACCTGTCACAAAGCCCAAGAGCATTCTACTCTCCTTTCACCCTTTAAACCGAATCTTTATCTTTTAAATCCAATCAATGACTGAATTCTTTGATTTCCTATTCCATCTACTCTTCTTCAATCCCACGTCTACTGCCTTAATCCAAATCCATACAGCCCCTTACCTAACTAGTCTTCCCATCTCTAGTCATAATTATATTTTTCCAAATCTATTCTCCACACTCACTTCCAAAGGGGACTTTGTGAAATACAGGTCTGGACATAATCCGCTTATTAAAAATTTTCACTACTAGGGCCCACAAACCTTGTTATGGCCCAGACCTTCAATGTTTCTTGGAGTTCTACAAGTTCTCTGTCAGCTGGTCCTTCCACACCCTGGCTCAGACTGCCTTCCCTTGTCACACTCCTCTTGTAGTCAGCCTCTCCCCTCACTCATCAATTCCTGCATGTGTGGCCTGACCATTCCTCCCGGTAGAACCAATCCACTCTCTCCTTGTACCTCACTCTACTCTCTGTACACTGTACCATGATAATATAATATCTGTAATACTTTTTATTTATAAACATATTTTTCCCTATGATGTTTAACACATTGATCACATTAGAAAAAAAAAACTTTCCCTGAGACCACAGTATTTTACAACACAGCTCTAAAGGTACAGACATGTGAGTTATATATGCTTCATGAGGCTCCAGGTTCAAAATTAACCTGCATTAAATAGAACTTACATGGCAGTTAATGTGCTAAGCTTCTTAGAGATATAGATCATGTCTTATTCAACCATGTGCCCTAGCACTTTGTACAGAGTCTGGCACACAGAAGGCTCACAATAACTGTTATATAATGAATGAATGTTGACATAGTTCAGTTTACCATGATACTTAAAAAGATCAAAGTTCAGATTTAATACATGTTTCTCACTTCTTTTTCTTTTTCTTGGAGACAGAGTCTCACTTTGTTACCCTCAGTTGAGTGCTGTGACATCACAGCTCACAGCAACATCAAACTCTTGGGCTCAAGTGATTCTCTTGCCTCAGCCTCCCGAGTGTAGCTGGACTACAGATGCCCACCACAAAGCCTGGCTATTTGTAGAGAAGGAGTCTTATTTCTGCTCTGGCTGGTCTTGAACCTTTGAGCTCAGACAATCCACCTGCCTCGGCCTCCCCGAGTGCTGGGATTACAGGCGTGAGCCACTGGGCTTGGCCTATGTTACCCACTTCAAAGACTAGCTAGTGGAGTATTAGAAATAACCCCTTGCCCCATTCTTAGAACATTTCTTTTGGTTTATGTGCTGTGAGAATTTGGATTCTTGAGAATTCCCCTCAAAATGAAGCATGTTAGGCTGGGCATGGTAGCTGACACCTGTAATCCTAGCACTCTGGGAGGCTGAGGTGGGTGAATTGCTTGAGCTCACAGGTTTGAGACTAGCCTGAGCCAGACAGAGACCCCACCTCTAAAAATAGCTGGGTGTTGTGGTGGTTGCCTGTAGGTCCCAGCTACTTGGGAGGCTGAGGTAAGAGAATCACTTGAGCCCAGGAGTTCGAGGTTGCTGTGAGCTATGATGCCATGGCACTGTACCGAGGGTGACAAAGTGATACTCTGCCTCAAGGAAAAAAAAAAGAGAAGCATGTTAAAATATAATTACGTTTTCTGAAAAGCAAAAAATAGGAAAACAAAGACAAGATGGATGAGATAAATTCTGATATGGTTTGGGAAACTTAGAATAAATATTTGAACACTAAATTTACATTACCACTACACTGAACATAAAAAAAAATCCTACTGTGAAGAATTAAAGACATAATACCTAAAAGAAACATTTGATTATCAAACTTGAAAAATAAAATAATTCATGTTTAAATGTTAAAGTTTAAAATAATTCTAAGAAGAAGATTTACGAGTTAAAGGTGAAAATAAAAATTGTTTCTCTGTATCATGCCAGATTCTTACATGTTCAACAACTCTGTTCTTCAAGTCTTTCCACCTTTTTTCACCTTCCTCCGTAGAAGCAAAAACATCAGTCGCAGGACTCTCAAGGGAACCTTTTCTTAATTCCATTCCATAGTCCTCAACAAGTGTGGACCAACGCATTAACTCCATTGTGGTAAAAAGCTTTAAAAGATCCCTGTAAACAGTATACAATTTAATATTCCAAATCTGTAAAAATTAAGTATTAACTAATAGCAAATTAAAAAAAAAACAGTTTTTATTTAGAATGAGATACAATTTGATTATTAATTTTACCAACTTTACTACCATACTACCATTGTTTCTATATTAACTTCTTTTTTTCCTGAGATAGAGTCTCACTCTGTCACCAAGGCTAGAGGGCCATGGCATTATAGCTCACAGAAACCTCGAACTCTTGGACTCAAGCAATTCTCTTGCCTCAGGCTCCTGAGTAGCTGGTGCCTGCCACAATACCCGGCTATTTATAGAGATGATATCTTGCTCTGGCTGAGGCTGGTCTTGAACCTGTGAGCTAAGGCAATCTACCCGCCTCATCCTCCCAAGTGCTAAGATTATAGGCGTGAGCTACCACACCTGGACAGTTTTTCTATTTTAAGTAGAGACAGGATCTCACTCTTGCTCAGGCTGGACTCGAACTCCTGAGCTCAAGCAATCTGCCTGCTTCATTCATCCTCTCAGAGTGCTAGGATTACAGGCATGAGCTGCCCTGCCTGATTCCACATTAATTCTGAATAGAGCATTTCCTTACCGAACATCTGGTCTCTCCTATATTATATTTATCAATCTTTGAAGGAACTGACGATAAAAGTACCAATGAAACAAACTTTAAAAAAGCACTTACAAAATAAAAGCCCATTATTGTTTATGAAGCAAGTATGTTTTATGTAACAGATTTTCAGAAGTATCTATTTCCAAAATCACAAAGCCCCAAATTACTAGTGATAAAACTTTATGAAATGGTTAATTAATCAAAAGCTGCTAAAGTAGGCTTATTATAAAACTTCCCCTTGATAAGCAGTTTAGAATAAAGCATGTTATCATCTCATCATATTAATTTATAATGCAATGCTAACAAATGTTTCACCTTTTGTTTTCCTCTACAATAATACAATCAGCAACCAATTAAGAAGTATACACTTAGGTTAAACAATTACTTTCAAAATGCTGTTTCTACTGAGATACACTATGCTAAATTACAAAAGGACTTACTTGTATTTGGGAATTTCTTCTAACTTCTTGTCAGCACTTATTCGGTGAACCAAATCTGACTGTTCATTGTCAAAAGGAGCCAGGATAACATAGAGCACAACACTCTTCAGAGCCTAAAAAGGTTGTGTAATGCAAATAGGTTACATGAGAGGCTAAAAATATAAAGGCAATTTCCACAAGAACTGAAAAGTTGTAGAGTAACTGTAAATATTCATTTTTAATTTTGCACTCAAAGTCATAGGGGAAAGAATCTTACCAGGCTGCCTTTTCATTGTGTCTTCCTATAACACTTAGTTTTCATAAAATTACTGCAATAAATCTTTGCTAATTTGAATCACTACCTTGGCTGACATTTTTTTGACATGCATTTTTGACAAATTAATATAAAGAAAAAGTTACTATATAAGATAGCAACACAAATGTAAAATATACATATAAATACTTTAAAATAGTTTTTGTAAAAAAACTTTCCAAAGTAATGTTGGGTCTTTATCTGCAACCTTTGCTAGCAAGTGACCTGCTGTACGTGCTTTGAACAGCAAGCCTACATTACTTCTAAAGTGATACGTATTCTTTTTTTTTTTTTTTTTTTTTTTTTGACAAGGTCTCACTCAGTAAAGTACCATGGCATCACAGCTCATGGCAACCTCAAACTCTTGGGCTTAAGCAATTCTCTTGCCTCAACCTCCCAAGTAGTTGGGACTATAGGCACCTGCCATAACGCCTGGCGCGCTTGCGCGCGCACTCTCTCTCTCTCTCTCTATTTTTTTTTTTTTTTTTTTTGGGGGGGGGGTTGTAATTGATATTGTTGTTTGGCAGACCTAGGCCGGGTTTGAACTGGCCAGCCCCAGTGTATATGGCTGGCACCCTAGCTGCTGAGCTATAGGCGCAGGGCTGTGATACATACGTATTCTAAACTACTCCCTCAACTAGTCTGAATCAATATGGATATATTTAACATCAACACTGAACAGAAAGCAGCACCATACAATTCCATCTCATTACTGCAGTTAAAATGATTTGAAAATAAATTAAAAAGGCACATTCTTCCTAATAAGTATCAACGTCAATTCTAAGAATATATTCTTACCTGTTGCCACTTTTCACTTTCTGCCTGTATACAGGGAGTATCATATATTGCTCTGTAGTGCTTGCAAATAGAAAGATAAGATCCCTCATGCTGATCCAGCTGAATCATTAAATTATAGTACTTCAACTTTAATTTCTGCAAAAAAGTTAACAAAATAAATGGGAGCTATGGATTTTATTCAAATGCTTTTATTTTTTATTTATTTTGAGACAGAGTCTCACTTTGTCACCTTGGGTAGAGTGCCATGGTGTCATAGCTCACAGCAACCTCAAGTGATCCTCTTGCCTCAGCCTCCCAAGTAGCTGGGATTACAGGCATCTGCCACAGCACTCAGCTATTTTTTTTTAAATAGAGCTCCGGCTGGCCTGGAACTCCTGAGCTCAAGCAATCCACCTGTCTTGGCCCCCCAGAGTGCTAGCATTACAGGCACGAGCCATTTCTCCCGGTCAAAAGCTTTACAAGTAAACATATATTCAGAGATATCTTACCTCTGTGTTTTCTTCCTGGAAAAATTTGGTGTTAATTTTCTTGCTGATGATTTGTGTCCGAATATAATCTTTCACAGCTAGGCAGAGCCTCATTTGCTCCAAAATAAACTCCACCCGCTCTTTCTTTTCCATTGACCCATAGGTTTCCACCTGGAAGAGTAATTCACTAAATAAGTTCACAAGAGTAAATTCTGTGAATTGGAACAAAATTATATAGATATTAAAATATTCACCTGTGTTAAATAATAACATTCGTGAATTTAGGCAAAGTGATGGTAATTATGCTAAAAGTTATCTCTAGAAAATTACACTTGCCAATGTTTTTTTCCTTTTGGTTTAAAGTTCTATGAATTTTAACACAGGTATTGATTTGTGTAATCATCACAATGAAGATACAGTTCTATCATCCTAAAATCTTCCCTTTTGCTAACCTTTTATAGTCACACTTTTCCTCCACTCATAATCTCTCACAAGATAACCAATGATCTGTTCTCTATCAATATGGATTGGTCTTCTCAAGAATGTCAAATATAGTTATGTTAAATCATAGCTGTTTACTGTTATGTAATCTTTTGAGAATGTTTTTATTTACCCTGCATATGTAATACTCTAAATAAGATTCATTCAAAGTTGTGTATATCAATAGTCCATTTTTTTTTCTTTTTGACAGTCTCACTCTGTCTCCCCAGCTAAAGTGAAGGGAGTGTCACCATAGCTCACTGCAACATTAAACTCCTAGGCTCAAGCAATTCTCCTGCCTCAGCTGCCTGAGTAGTTAGAATTACCAGCCTGTTCCACTAATTTTTCTAGCTGATGTAGAGATAGTGTTTTGCTCTTGCTCAGGCTGATCTTAAACTCCCAGCCTAAAGCAATCTTCCTGCCAAGGCCTCCCAAAGTGCTGGGTTTACAGATGTGAGCTGCCACTCCCAGCCCGTTCATTCTTTCTGATTGCTTAGTAGTGTCGCATTGAATGGACAGATCAGTTATCTGGCAGGTTTGAACCCAGCCTGAGCTAGCTAAACCACAATGATGATGGGCAACCGTGCCCATTCCATCTTTTGGCTACCACATATATAATAATTTTTCCTTTACTGTGGGTAATACTCAGGAGTGGGACTGCTGGGTCGTTAGTAAGTGTATGTTTAACTTTTTAAGACATTACTGAACTGTTTTCCACAGTGGCTGCACCACTGTGCATTCCTATCAAGAACGTGTGAGAGCCGCAGTCGCTTTGCATCCCTACTAGCTCTGGGTACTTTACTTTTTAAGTCTCAGCCATTCTGACAGGTTATGTAGTGGTATCTCATTGCCATTGTTACTTGCATTTTCCTAATGGCTACTGAGAAGATTATACAAAAAAAGATGCATCCACAGGCTTTCAACCAAACTCCAAAACATTCTGTCCTAAGCACGTTGAATGAGGGATGCTCAACCCTATGTTTCCACCAGAAAAGACTGCTGACTAATCATGTGGTTTTACAAACGTCAGCATGCAACACATTACCTGTAACTCTTGCAATATAGAGGCAGCCTCTTTCACATCACCATTTTGCTCTTTTATAGTTGCTAATGTTTTAGTCAGTCTAGCACGCTCAATTTCAACATAAATCTATAAACAAGAGAAATTTACATTGTCAGAATTTCTGTAGAAATGTGTTAACTTTTTTAAATTATTTTTTATTGTTGCGGATTCATCAAGGGCACAATAAACCAGATTACACTGATTGCATTTGTTAGGCAAAGTCCCTCTTGCAGAAATGTGTTCCCCTCAGCCTCTGCTTTGCAGCCACCCCTTCCCCCTCCAACCCCTCAAAACCTGATTTCCAATAATCTCAAATTACTTACAGTTTCCTAGATATACCAGGTGTTTCTTTCTTTGCTATCTTTATATATAATTTTCCCTATATCTAAAATGGCCTCGCCACTCCCCTGTAGAATTTTTCTTTTTTTGCACTTTTTGGCTGGGGTCAGGTTTGAACCTGCCACCTCCAGTATATGGGTTCGGCGCTCTACTCCTTTGAGCCACAGGTGCTACCTTCCCCCATAGAATTTTTATTCATTCTTAAAAAGCCATATATAAATTTGGGATAAGAACACTTAATTCCTTGAAAAATCTGGATCTACCAAGACTGTCACTATTTAAATATATCATTTGCATATGTGAAGATACTAGAAGACGTACAAAGATAATACTGGCTGAATTAAAGTCATGACATTTTGTGCATTTCTCCATTAAACACATACACATATATATGCATATAAGATGTCTAAACACATTAAGTAACTCTGAACACAGAAAAGGCAGTGCTGGCTTGGTGCCTGTAGCACAGTGGTTGTGGTGCCAGCCACATGCACCAGGACTGGCGGGTTCAAATCCGGCCTGAGCCAGCTAAACCACAGTGACAACGGCAATACAACAACAACAACAACAAAAAAAAGAAAAAAGAAAGAAAAGGCAGTGCTTGTGACTATAAGTTGTGCCAACAGAAATCTCACCTTTCCTTCTGTAACCATTCGTAGAGTATCAATTAATCGAAGTTTGATCGGAAGATCTGTGATTTCATCGACGTAAGTACAGCACTGCTGAACCATTTTTGCAACAGCCTAAAATATGAAAAACTGTTCATAAGTAAAATTCATTCCTTATGCAGAAAAAAATGTATTTTATTGATGGGAAGAGCAGAGGGCAAAGCTGGCCCTCCCAAGCAACTCCGCTGAAATGCCCATAAAGACCAAAGGACATCAAAATGCAGCTCCCTCATAGCAAGGAGCACTCAATATGCAGTAAGAAATCAACAAAGGGTAGGAAACCCATAGGGGCAGAGATGCTGGCCAGCAGAAAAGCACAGAAGAAATGGCAGCAGACAAAAAAGGAACAAACAGCATAGTGGCTGGAAGCCAGGACCAGCGTATCTTCTGACTTAAGAGAAAAGAGGCAGTGGCGGACAGCAAAACAGATCCCTCATCTGGGAGGGAGAATCACCCACAGTCACTCATTGGTACTCAATAAAACATGCTCGCCCTCCATTTTCTCAATAGTAATATAAGGGGCTGGACTACATTCTCTCCAGCTCTTAACATTATAACCTAAGTCATGAGTCAGCAAACATTTTCTACATGTTTGCAAAGATTTACAAAATAAATATTGGATTTTGTGGGCCATATAGTCTCTATGGCAATTATTCAACTCTTGCCTTAGTTAACTCAAAAGCTGCCACCAGACAATATACAAGCAAGTAAGCATGGCTATGTTCCAATAACTTTGTTTACAAAAATGGGTGGCAAGTGAGATTTGATCTGTGGCCAATCATTTGCCAAATCACTTGCCCAAATCTAGATTTTTAAATAGTGCACCATAATAAATAATAATTACTACTCTGAGTCATCAAGAAAATGTTACATTATGCTAAGTATACAGAGCAGTGGTTCTTGACCTTCCTAATGCCCTTTAATACAGTTCCTGGGGGTTGTGACCCACAGGTTGGGAACCACTGATATAGAGGAACCTCCTTAGTTGACCACCTCTCTATACTGACCACCTCCTTAAATTGACTTAATATTCATAGATCAGACATGCATCACATGTGCATATCAATACAGTTCCTTATGTTGACCACCTCCCTATATTGACCAATTTCTTAATAATCCCTTGGTGGTCCAACTTACAGAGGTTCTACTATATTTTGATTAAGATGGAAGAAAAGTAAACTGCTTATCTTCTAACAATTTACCCAAAAAACATTTTATGTTTAAATAGCTCAGGTGAAACTTTTAATCGTCTGAAAAAGTGGCTGTTCAGAGACCCATTCCAGAAAGCTAAGGTTATATTGTAAAATATAACTCTTTCAGTAAGTGCAAAGCTCTGGGACATCTAGTATCTCACAAAATTTATAATAAAATGTATACTAATAATGATTCCTAGGACAGCACCCAACCTGACAATACTAAAACTGTGCAAAAAATACATTAACAGAAATTAGAGGGAGGGAAAAAAAAAACCCAAAACAATGACAGTAGTCTCCTACATACTATGGTTTCACTTTCTGTGGTTTTAGTCACCTGAGGTCAGCTACACTCCAAAAATAATACAAACAACCTACGTTTTTGTGTGTTTTTTCAAGACAGAGTCTCACTCTGTTGCCCTGAGGTTAAATGCCGTGGTGTCACTATAGTGCAGAGCAACCTCAAACACTTGGGCTCAAGTGATCCCCTGGCCTCAGCCTCCTGAGTATCTGGGACCATAGGCACCTGCCACAACATCCAGCTATTTTTCTTTTCTTTCTTTCTTTTTCTTTCTTTCTTTTTTTTTTTTTGCAGTTTTTGGCCTGGGCCGGGTTTGAACCTGCTACCTCCAGTACATAGGGCCGGCGCCCCACCCCTTTGAGCCACAGGCGCCACCTATTTTTCTATTTTTAATAGAGACAAGGTCTCACTCTTACTCAGGCTCGTCTTGAACTCCTGAACTTAAGAGATGCACCTACCTCAGCCTCCCAGAAAGTTAGGATCACAGGCACGAGCCACCATGCCTGGCCTTGGGCCTGCAATTATTTATGTTACTTTTTTAGAAACAGAGTTTTGTTGTTTTGGCTAGACTGCAGTGCAGTGGCTATTCATAGGCACAATCTTAATGCACTACAGCCTTTGAACTCATGGGCTCAAATATCTTCCTGCTTCAACATCCCAAGTAACTGGGACTGCACACCACCATGTCTGTGTAATTTTTATATTTTTTGTAGAGGTGGGGTCTTGCTATGTTGCTTAGGCTGGTTTCAAATTCCTGGCCTCAAGCAATCCTCCTGCCTCAGTCTCCCAATGGGGTAGGATTATAAGCAGGAGCCACTGCACCCAGCCTGCTTCCAAACTTATAAATATCCTATAGAGAGCAAGTCACTTAGGAAATCAGAGGAAAATGATTTACCTAATAATAACTTCTCGAACTAAAGAAATGAGCATCAAAAGGCATGTTTAAGTTATTTCACATTCACATGTATTTTACTAGGTTACCTCAATTAAGTCCACGCTAATTCTTAACAATTTATTTTGTATTTTAATTCACATGTAAATAGTCCTTCCACCTAAAACCAATTATAGTAACTTTGATCTTTGTAAAAAGTAATTTCACCCACTTTAATACTTTAGACTAGCAGAAGTCTAATAAAAAATATGAGGGACTTGGGCAAGAACTCTGTATCTATTTTTTGTTCCACTATAAACAGTGTCATCCTTATTATTTATGTTTCTTTTTTCTTTTTGAGACAGTCTCACTATATTGTCCTTGGTAGAGTGCCGTCGCTTCACAGCTCACAGCAACCTCAAACTCCTGTGCTCAAGTGATTCTCTGGTCTCAGCCTCCCAAGTAGCTGGGACTACAGGCACCTACCATGGTCTCGAACTCCTGAGCTCAAGTAATCTGCCCATCTCGGCCTCCCAGAGGGCTAGGATTACAGGCGTGAGCCACCGTGCCTGGTCCCTTAAGTTTCTTCTTGTTTTTCTGAGATAGGGTACAGAGTCCCACTCTGTAACCCAGGCTAGCATGCATCACCAGAGCCCACTATAACCTCAAACACCGAGGCTCAAGTGATCCTCCTACCTCAGCTCTCGAGTAGATAGGACTACAGGCACACACCACTATGCCAGGCTAATTTTTTTCAATTTTTTGTAGAGATGGGGTCTCAGTATGATGCATAGGCTGGTCTTGAACTCTTGGCCTCAAGTGATGCTCCTGCCTCAGCCTCCATGCATGTCACCACACCCAGTCTATCTTTATTATTTAAAGCCAAAAATGAGAAACCAGAAGCTACTCTGGGAATAGCATTTTAAAGATGAGCTATAAATGTAAAAAACAAAAAAAAATGGAATCTACTTCTACAGAGGAGCACTTAAATATACCTTAAGCAGAGGAATACCTTAAGCAGAATAAGGAAACTGTAAAGAAAATACATCTTCTTGGCATGGATGTGGAGAAAAGGGAACACTTCTACACTGCTGGTGGGAATGCAAACTAATATGTTCCTTTTGAAAAGATGTTTGGAAAACACTTAGAGATCTAAAAATAGACCTGCCATTCGATCCTACAATTCCTCTACTAGGTATATACCCAGAAGACCAAAAATCACATTCTAACAAAAATATTTGTACCAGAATGGTTATTGCAGCCCAATTCATAATTGCTAAACCATGGAAGAAGCCCAAGTGTCCATGAACCCATGAATTGATTAATAAATTGTGGTATATATACACCATGGATATTATGCAGCCTTAAAGAAAGATGGAGACTTTTACCTATTTCATGTTTACATGGATGGAGCTGGAACATATTCTTAGCAAAGTATCTCAAGAATGGAAGAAAAATGTACTCAGCCCTACTATGAAACTAATTTATAGCTTTCATATGAAAGCTATAACTCAATTATAGCCTAAGAATATGGGGAAAGGGAGGGGTGGGAAGGGGGAGGATGGGTGGTGGGAGGGTAATTGGTGGGACCACACCTACGGTGCATCTTACAAGGGTACATGTGAAACTTATCTACATGTAGAATATAAATGTTTTAACACAATAACTAAGAAAAAGCCAGAAAGGCTATGTTAACTAGTGTGATGAAAATATTTCCAATTGTGGGTGGTGCCTGTGGTTGAAGGAGTAGGGCACCGGCCCCGTATCCCAGGGGTGATGGGTTCAAACCCAGCCCTGCCAAAAAAGAAGAAGAAGAATGAAAAAAAAAAAAAAAAAATGTATATATCTATATATATATATATTTCCAATTATATATAAAACCAGCGCATGGTACCCCATGACCGCATTAATGTACACAGCTATGATTTAATTTAAAAAAAAGAAAGAAAGAAAATCCATCTTCACAAAAATACTGAAAGAACACTTATATAAAATCTTTAAACAAGGTGGCGCCTGTGGCTCAAAGGAGTAGGGCGCCAGCCCCATATGCCAAAGGTGGCAGGTTCAAGCCCAGCCTCAGCCCAAAACTTAAAAAACAAAAACAAAAAAAAAAAAAACTTTAAACAAAATGGGTAATCTGTCTAAAACTGGTCTCAGAAATAAGTGAAAGATTAAGTGTTTAAGGAGAGATATGAGTAAGTTAAAATTATCAACTTGATGGATCATAACACAACCATTTAAAATCATAAAAATGAAATAAAGAACATGGAAATAGGACAAAGCTGCATCAACACTCTTAAGTACAATTTTGTAACATATATGCAAATATATGAAGACTAGAAGAAAAACAGAAGTGTAAGTAGTTGTGTTATTATGAGAATGTGAGTAGAATTTTAAAACACTCTCCGGGATGTTGTAATGTTGATTTACACATTTTAAAGATATTCATAGAACAGTTCTCTAAATGTCTTATTTAAATTCTAATGTATTTATTACTTGAGGAATCATGAACTCACTTGTTTTAACTGACTCCGCCTTTTTGACAAAAGCATAATATTTTCATTAAGCAAATCCCATTCTTTAGCCTCATAGCACATCTTCACTACTGCAACTAAGATACGGGAAGTAGACACCATATCGGAAGCCTGTAAAAATGAAAATATTTTGAAAGTTAATGGAACAATGCTGAAGGTAATTAATGATAATTGAAGTTTTCATATAAACGACTCACAGTTCGGGTCTGTTTTTCCAAAGACAGAAGGGTTTCAATAACTTCCTGAAGTCTTCCTTCCTAAAACAAAAGACAAAAATGAACAATGAAAACAACGCCACCAACACAACCCAATAACTCGTGTAAAATGAGTGTTCCTGGGAAAAGGAAAAATCAACACAGTCTGTTGTAGAAACCACTGCTGTTTCTCCCCTTTCCTTGACAGCACTTGCTTCTCTAGTGGATTCCAGGAGTCAATCAATGGTTTGTTCCCTACTTGCGGCCCACAAGTTTTTTAACATTTTAAAAATGCCTAAGAGAAACTGAACATGTAACAACAATTTAACACTTGAGAAAAATATCAAGTCTTCCTTTTGGATTCTAATTTATCAACTCAGTGTGGTAATATCTGTTTATTTTGTTCTACACAGAGCCTTTAGTTAGTAGTCACAAGTGGCTTTGAAGAATAAAAATGGGAAAATACATAATTTCTTCATGAAGTTATCGTACAATAAATATTTTAAAACACAGTGTTGAGAAGAAATGAAAAATTTGTGCTATAAACATAGGAAATCCTGGTTTACTTTTTCAATGACTTTAAAAATAGGCAGAGCCTGTAGCACAGTGGGTAGGGCCCTGGTCACATACACCGAGGATGGTGGGTTCGAAGGCATCCCGGGCCAGCTAAAACAACGACGACAACTGCAAGAAAAAAATAAGTGTTCAGAAGAGAATTTGTATGTGCATATGAGGTTGAGGTTGGACGATGTTATTATCGGTTGACAAAAAGGGGTGTATTTTGGTTGGATCAACATCTGCTTTAAGAGCATGATTTCCAGTATAGCATGTGTGGGTATGATTTTCAGTATAGCATGTGGGAAAGCACCAGTGCTTAAAGTTTTTTTTTTTTTTCCTTCCTTCAGTTTTTAAAGTTTTATAAGCTCACATATAAGCTCACAGAGTCTCATTATGTCACCCTCGGTGACACACACACTCTTTGAAAAAAATGTAAACTACCTCAAAATGGCAGACTGAATTATTCTTTGAAGTTGAATAAACGGTAAGACTTCATGTCTGTTTGTGTTTCCTTGGACTATGTTTCCAGTCTCTTGTCTTTACACGCTTGAGGTTTTTTTTCTTAGAATTAGAGAAGTAGGATTCCAGGTAAATCTGTTTTTTTCTTTTCTATTGTTCCAGTGATAATACTTTAAAATCTGTACCCTTTTCCATGTTGGAAGAGATAGACTTCAATTCATTGATCAAGTACCATGAGACAGACATTGGGTCTCATGTTTGGGACAGTGCTGTGGTCAAAATGCACACAGCCCCCCCACCCTTCCTGGAGTTTACACTGGCAGACACTAAACTAAAAACTACGTGAAAAAAAAAGTGAGTGTTGTGACGGGCGCCTGTAGTCCCAACTACTTGGGAGGCTGAGGCAAAAGAATCGCATAAGCTTGAGGTTACTGTGAGCTGTGATGCCATGGCAATGACACAGCACTCTACCAATGGTGACGTAGTGAGACACTGTCACAAAAAATAAATCAGTAAATATTAGTAATCATGCTTATAGGAAATAAAGACTACCTAGGATACCCACACATGCTATACTGAAAATCATGCTCTTAAAGCAGATGTTGATCCAACCAAAATACACCCCTTTTTGTCAACCGATAATAACATCGTCCAACCTCAACCTCATATGCAAAAACATTCTTCCCAGCACGTGTATTAAGAAACGGGAATAATAAAATTCAAATCACATAAACCTAAATGATAACACACAAGGACTAAAGTAAGTCATCCTATTAGGAACTACACATTTTGATAAAAACAAAACCAATTCATAACAAAAAAATTGAATTTATTTAAAATACTGATATTAATAATCATCATGTATACAACTCTGACAATAAACTGCAAGTGATGAGAAGGGTTTTTAAAAATTGTTTTTATAGAGGGCCAGGCGGGTGGACTGCCTGTACGAGACCAGCCTGACAAAGAGCGAGACCGTCTCTAAAAAAAATAGCCAGGTGTTGTAGCGGATGCCTATAGTCCCACCTACTTAGGAGGCTGAGGCAAGAGAATCACTTGAGCCTAAGAGTTGGAGGATGCTGTGAGCTATGACACCACAGCACTCTACCAAGGGTGACAAAGTGAGATTCTGTCTCAAAAAAAAATTGTTTTTCTAACCATAAATAAAAAAATTATTTCATCTTAATAACATTCTACTAATGAAATAAACTACTATTAACAAATAGCTTTTGAATTAAGGGCACAAAAATGTTTGGACTTATTACTGCTGCCAGGATAGCTTTTTTCTTTTAAAGAGATAGGATCTTGCTGTGTTGCTCAGATTAGACTTGGACTCTTGGCCTTAAGAGACCCTCCTACCTCATTCTCCCGAGTAGCTAGCTATGAGTGCACACCACTGTGCCCTGCTCTAAGATAGCTTTTAAACTATGAATTTTCTATGCAGCACAGAACATGTACTGTAAAACCACTATCTGAACTTATTCTAAATCTGAAGCATATAACATTTTAATGTTTCCGATGCAAAGGAAAGCACCAGTGCTTAAAGTTTTTTTTTTTTTTCCTTCCTTCAGTTTTTACAGTTTTATAAGCTCACATATACAATAAACCCTGGCTAAATGTTCATCAGAGGAAATCCATAAAACCTCCAATACTGAAGGCCAATAACTCATAGAAAGTCAAAGAATCTTAGAACTAGAAAAACTGCTAGAGATTATTTAATTCAATCACTTTATTTTAGAGATTAAAAAGGTGGTGAATGTAACAGCTTAAAAGACCTGCTCCTGGATCCCTGCACTCTTGCCTCAAAGCTCAAAGCTGCAGTGTTTCCCTTAACATGTTAGTCCAAATCACACCTTTTATTCAAAGTAATCTCCATATAGAACTGGCAACACAGTGAAATTACAAAAATTGTTAGGTAAAATATTGTTTACTGACATCTGCCACATTTTTAACTATCACTCAGAGTGTGATATTCAGTATATGGTGTTCTAATTCAGAAGCACAGCTGTGGGTGGCGCCTGTGGCTAGTGGGTAGCGCGCTGGCCCCATATACTGAGGGTAGCAGGTTCAAACCCAGCCTAGCCAAACTGCAACAAAAAATAGCCGGGTGTGGTGGCGGGCACTTGTGGTCCCAGCTACTCGGGAGGCTGAGGCAAGAGAATCACCTAAGCCCAGGGGTTGGAGGTTCTTGTGAACTGTGACGCCATGGCACTCTACTGAAAGGGCAACAAAGTAAGACTCTGACTCAAAAAAAAAAGCACAGCTGCTAACAAACTGCATGCTACATGTGAGGAAAGCACACTGCCCACTAGAGCAGTGTCCTGAAAATGTTTAAAGGTCATTAATTAAATTATTTTCAAGAGACGTTCAAAGCACAGTATATTTTATTTCACTCTTTTTTTGATCAACATAATTTAAGTTTAACTATAGGTTCAAGTGTGTCATGAGATAAAAAAAGGCTGAAAAATATCCCTAGAGCCAGGGTCTGCAGTATCAACCAGATATTAAATGTCACCTCAGAAAAGCATTCTTAGATAATTGCTCTCTAAAATCAGTAGTCACTGAGCACCTCCTCCTTTAACACTCAACCCTCTTGACTCTGCTCTGCAATCAACCCCAAACTATATTCTCTTTTGATGTTTCCTGTCTTTCCAATCTTACCAGAAAGGAAAACTGTAAGACCAACTGTCCCCGCTGGTCCCCATCACAGCTCTGTGTGCTGCATCATGCGGAGCACATGCTGCTGCTTCTGTGGATACCATGGTACCAGCTTTTATACATAGCTTATCTCCTAAGTGGCCACAGTTCCTTTAGGACTAGATCCTTGTTTAATTGTTGCTTCCCTTTGCACCAACCAACATAGCATGTCTGAAGGGAGTAACACTGACCTGAGCTATTAAGTTGTTCTTAATGGCTGACAATTCCTGATTTGCACTGCCACAGTAAGTAGGGTATGACAAATTACATGGCTGAGAATTTAGTGCTATGTGAAGGACACTGCCATCAAGTTCATTAAATACTAATTCCAAATCTCAAATCATCCCATGTTTTCTCCCTAACATTCCATGTTCAATACCATAGCTAAACATCTTCCTTCTTTCTTTGCCTATCTACTCCCACAGTTTTTGAAATTCCACCCCCTTGATGCTTCCCTTCAACTCAGGGAGTAAAACAGAGCTATCCAAAACCAACCTGTTACAACATGTAACATCTGTGATTCATTTTTCTCATCAAAATAACCCCTTGTTAGGTAAATGACTAATGAGCTTGTTCAACATCAATACCTGTTGAGTATCTATAAATTCTGTATGTTTGCCTCTTTTAAGTCCTAAAAATATCCAATCTTCTAATGACTTGATAAGCAACCTAAATGAGTAAGAAAAAGGCTAATAAAAAGTTACCACAATGTGGCTGGGCACGATGGTTCACGCCTGTAATCCTAGCACTCTGGAAGGAGGAGCCTGAGCTCAAGAGTTTAAGATCAGCCTGAGCAAAATCAAGACCCCATCTCTAAAAATAGCCAGATGATGTGGCAATGTGGCAGGCACCTGAATTCCCAGCTACTTGAGAGGCTGAGGCAAGAGTCTGAGCCCAAGAGTTTGAGGTTGCTATGAGCTATGACGCTGGGCACTTTACCCAGGGCGACATACTGAGACTCTGTCTCAAAAAAACAAAAAGTTACCGCAAATAGTTGAAAGTTAAAATTAATCCAACACGTTTAAATGACATATTTCTTAATGAGGTCTTTTGGCTAAGCTACTAACAATCAGTAAATTGTTTCACATTTCTTTACTTTGAGTAAGGCGCCAACCACATACACTGAAGCTGGCAGGTTTGAGCCTGGCTTGGGCCTACTGAACAATGACAACTGCAACCCAACAATGGCCAGGTGTTATGGCGAGCACCTGTGGTCTCAGCTACCTGGGAGGCTGAGGCAAGAGAATTGCTTAACCCCAAGAATTTAAGGTTGCTGTGAGCTGTGACGCCACAGCACTCTATCTACCCAGGGTGACATAGTGAGACTCTGTCTCAAAAAAAAAAAAAAAAAAAAAAGCAGGACGGCACCTGTGGCTCAGTGAGTAGGGCGCCAGCTCCATATACTGAGGATGGCGGGTTTGAACCTGGCCCTGGCCAAACTGCAACAACAACAAAATAGCCGTGTGTTGTGGCAGGCGCCTGTAGTCCCAGCTACTCAGGAGGCTGAGGCAAAAGAATTGCCTAAGCCTAAGAGTTGGGGGTTGCTATGAGCTGTGACAGCACAGCACTCTACCAAGGGTGACAAAGTGAGACTCTGCCTCTAAAAAAAACAAAAAAAAAAAAGAAAAAAGAAAACTTCAAGAAAAGGCTGCAGGTGACCAAAAGAAATTAAAAGACAGGCCAGGCATGGTGGCCCATGCCTATAATCCTAGCACTTTGGCAGGCTGAGGTGGGAGGACTGATTACTTAAGGCCAAGAGTTCAATAACAGCCTGACCAACAAAGTGAGACCCCACTTATATAGAAAATAGAAAAATTAGCCAGGTGTGATGGCAGGAACCTATAGCTTCAGCTACTAGGGAAGCTAATGCAGGAGGACTGCTCGAGCCCAGGAGTTTGAGGTTGTAGTCAGCTATACCATTGTACTCTAGCCTGGGCAACAGAGCAAGACCATCTTTAAAAAAAAAAAAAAAGAAAGAAAAGAAAAAGAAAAGAAAAGAAAAAGCCAGAGAGAGAGAGAGAGAAAGAGAAACAAAGAAATGAAAACACATTAAGAGGAAAGGGAACCAAAGGATATATATAATTTTTTTTAATTTTTAGAATCTAGGGTTTTGGTATGTTGCCCAGGCTGGCCTAGAACTCCTGGCCTCAAGCAATCCTACTACCTCAGCCTTCCCAGTAAAGATACGTGCAATTAAAAAATATAAGTAGTCCCTAAATAACCATGTATCAAAGATACATAGCATAATCAAGAAGAGAGTGGAAAACCCAGTGTATTAAGAACTGCTAAATAGCTTATCTTTACAGTTCAGAAAAGGCCCTCTTTTAATTAATTTTTAACTCAGTCACATGCCAAGGGGGTGGGTGGGTCAGGAGCCAACACCCACCTACAGTTTGTTTTCACGTTTGGCTGCCTGGCTTAACCAGATATAGGAAAACCTAACCAGATGGTGAAAACTGCTTTGGTGGTGTCAGTTCCTGGGCCCCCCGTTGGTATGCAATTGCACCAGATGAAGAAATACTCAATAACTAGTATCACTTTTACTATCTCATGAACCTGACGCGAAGTCCTCATGTACCAATCACAAAGGTGGTAGAATGGTTAAAAATACAGGCTCTGCAACCAGACTGCTTGAGTCTAAATCCCAGCTCTACTACCATATAACCTTAGGCAAGACACAAGCTCTCTGACTCTCAACTTTTCTCTTCAGTGAAGTGATCATAATAACAGTGCCAACCCCTCAGGGTTGGTTTCAAGATTAAATCAATACCTATAAAATGTATGCCTCGATGTAGTTTTGTACTACATCATTCATCATCATTATAGTTAACATTTTTGTAGGTGTTAGGACACAGATATGGAGTTCTATTAGGACACAACTACAGGAAATTCAAAAGACCTAGATTTGGCAATTTTACTACTCAAGTATAGACTTCACTCTGCCATTTTAAGGCTTCTATTATCTGTAGTTTTCTTGCCTGCTTCATTCTTTTTAAGTCTTCGCACACATACTTTTTATCTCCAAGTGTCTTTCACATTAAAAATAAAAAATTTCTTAAGGAAATTAAGGACAGAATTGATAATCTCTTAAAAAGGTAGTAGAATGGGAGGCACTTATGGCTCAGCTGGTAGGGCGCTGGCCCCATATACCGAGGGTGGCGGGTTCAAACTCGGCCCCAGCCAAACTGCAAAAAATAGCTGGGCGTTATGGCGGGCTCTGTGATCCAAGCTACTCGGGAGGCTGAGGAAAGAGAATCGCCTAAGCCCAGGAGTTGGAGGTTGCTGTGAGCCGTGTGACGTCATGGCACTCTACCAAGGGCGGTAAAGTGAGACTCTGCCTCTAAAACACACACCCACACCCACAAAAGTAGTAGGATGTAGCAAAAAGAACACTTTCTGTTGCCAAGAGACGTGTCCCTCCAACAGTCTGAGGGACAGTGAATGCCTTATAGATAAATCACTTAAGCTACTGAATCTTAAGTTTTCCTACAAGTAAAAATAATAAAACTTTCTTCACCAGTTGTATTGGTAGACTTAAAAAAAAAAAAGAAAGAAAGAAGAAATCAGAATTCAAATGGCTTTCATTATATCTAGTTTAACATGTCCCAAGATTCATTGTTTTAAACATTCCCATTACCACTGGACACCTAAAAAAGCATCTGATATTTGAGTTTGCAAGTCTTTTTATCTTGAACATAACAATGTCCTAAATAAATGCCACCTGTAAGATCACTAGAAAAAGGAAGTCGTGACGTCTTTTTTTCTTACGGGTCTATAAGCTAGTTAAGGGCAAGAGCTTTGTCTAATAATTTTTATATTCCACAGTGCCTAGCACTAAGTCTTACACACAGTGCTATGAGAAGGACTACAGGCCTCTACCATAAGGCACAGCTATTCTTAGAGATGGGGGTGGGAGCAGGGGTGGGTGGGAGTCTCACTCTTGCTCAGGCTGGTCTCACAGTGGGCTATGAGAAGGAAATAGTAATGGAGGATTTAGTTGTACTTCTTTAAGACAAATGATTTGTTTTTTCCTTATCAATACTATTGTTCTATATCAGGTGTCCTCAAACTGTGGCCCGCAAGCCACATGAAGAGGTGTGAATTGTATTTGTTCCCGTTTTGTTTTTTATTTCAAAATAAGATATGTGCAGTGTGCATAGGAATTTGTTCATGGTTTTTTTTTTGTTGTTTGTTTTTTTAGGACACATTAAAATTTGCTTTAATACTTCTTTGGGGGGGGGAAAAAAAACCTTGTAGTGAATGAACAAGAAACATTTTTATGCTATTATTTGTATCTACCATGCCATGAATTCATAGGGGAAGAGGTTCCAGTAGCTCAGGGAGGCACCTTGCTATTAAATGTGACAAAGTGTTGATTGACTTTTGAATTC
>CAUYPK010170366.1:0-27760 GCA_963574355.1 Loris lydekkerianus
CATTACAGATGAGAACAGCAAGCTTAACTGAAACCTTGACACCATCTATGCTGATGGATCCCAGACCATGACTGTGTGATCAGTTTTATCCTGGTTTTCATTTGAAGGAGGCAGCAGTTCAAAAACCAAAGATTTTCTCTGCCTTTAGAAGAACAAGAAGACTGGCCAACTTTTAAATAGTCCGTTGGTCTTAGTTGAGTTTTGTGGGACCCAGTCCCTCCGCCCCGGCTGCTGCCAGGAATTAGATAGACGTGCGAGGAGAGAAGACCAGGAACAAGACCCAAGCAGGTCTTAGCGGTGGAGAACGTTTCAAAAACACTTGGAGGCAATTTTAGAGGATTTAATAAAAAAAAAAAAAATCACTTTTATAAGAAGTTAAATTGCCCAACATCAGACATAAATATTGCACCTACATAATTTTAAAGTCATCAAAATGCTATTGATTTTGAATGAGATTGTGAGTAGGATTCTCAAGACCTACTTTAATAAATATTTTTTATGGTGTCTATCTGGCTATAAATGTTTATAGGTATCTTTAGGTAGACATCTTTCCAATTCTACCCCTAGTGTGGACTTCCTAAAAGCATGCATGATACTTCTGTATACTCCTAAACTAAATTAGCACATGAAACAGTCACTCTTTTAGCATTGATTTTGATGAATTCATTGCAGGAGGACTCGAGCCTTGACTATTAAGATATTTCCTTAGCGAGTTTTTTTTTTTTTTTTATAACCTTTCATTTCTAGATGAGCAGCACAAGCTGCGGCGATGCAGTCACTTAGACAAAACACAAACTGCCTGCCAGGGAACCTGGGGTTGTTCCAATTCTCCTCTTAGGCAAATCTTTTATCTCCCTTTCCTATAGACCAGGGTTTTACACAGCACTACACTAGTGAAAAGAGGTTGTCTTTTTCTCAAACGCGATGACATAGAATTTAGATTTGCAATTATAGAAATGTAGAGGGAAGGAGATCTGGAGTCATGCTATCCAACTTTTCAAGCAATGTAAGAATTCCAATTCAGAATTCTCATTCAGCCTCTATGCAAATGCTTTCAGATATGTGAAATTCATAATTTTTTAAAGAAAGCATATTTCATTATGGAGATTCAGTTATAAATAAAGCTAAGATTTACTTCTATGTTATTTTTATCTCTTATCTCTATTTCTATCCTCTGAAACAGAAGTAGATGGAACAACTTTTCTCCAATTTAGGACCCATCAAAAATTTGAAGCAGTTTAGTGTACCCTTCTTTTATTGTAGATAGATCCAGATGTCACATTTCAAATTCATTTTATTGTTTTAAAATCTTACCTTTCTTCTTCAAAAATCCGATACATTGATTGTATAGAAGGAAGCCCATAGCTTTGGCAGAGTACTTCTGAAGTCTTTTTTCTCATGCTTTGAGCACCCAGTCTTTTTGAATTCATCTTTTGAGGAGCATCACTGAACTATTCTACAAGATGGTGCCATCTTGCACTCCAGTACGTAAAATGAGTATTGTAGGAATTCAGAAAACACAAAGAAGTCAGAGTAGGCTTCCTTGATATAATTAGATCTGAGTAGGGCCCTGAGGAATGCATAGAGTTTTAAGTAGAAGGATCAGGAACATTTTATTCTCTCTCTCTGACCTAACACATTGTATTGAATTCTTGAATTTGATTGCCCTTAAAATGCATCAAGGACCCCAATATTTTTGACAGATAATTTGTCAACCATATCTATAGCTGTATGCATACAGTATGCTTATTTTGTAATACCATATTCTGTACTTCTCATAAGTTACTATTAACTTTTATCTTGTTAATTTCCACCCACTATTACAGTCTGTTAAAATTAATTTTAATTTTTGCTGTTATCTGCTGTGGTTGTTATGAACCACATGATACCGTCTCTTGACAGACATAACTTCTACGTCTTGCTTTAAGCCTAGAGAAAATGGAAATCTTTCAACCACTTTTTTTGTTTGCATACATACCAGAAAGTAAACTCAATCGTTAACCCACCTTAAAAATTTCTAGCAAGGTATCGCCTTTTAATTGTGGACTGAAAGATGAGCAGACATGGAGGAGGATGCAGGTGGAATGAGGGATATATTTTTAGGGATCCAAGTACATTCTTGGTAGTGGGAAGTCACAGTAGCATAGTTCAGTGGAGGCACCAGTTGCTCATCAAGAAGCAATGAAAAGAGAAGTGCAAGTAGTATTCTTTTATTCCTTATTTCCATAGATAAGAAAATCAACTTTAATTTTCTAACTCCTGAATTCTCCTTACACTTGTTAAACTTATCAGTAGTAAATTTACTCCTGCCTGCAGGTACATAAGGCAACTTGGTTGATTAGACAATTGACTTTCCAATCCTTTTGAAGAGAAAACATCTGCATCCTGATAACAGGTAACAGTAGCAGAAGTTCTAAGTAGGCATTTGACTGCGTTGATAGACAGTGTCAGAGCCAAGCCTACAGATGGATGTGTGAGCAGGAGTTGAATTCTTACTGTAAGGGAGTCCTCTATTATCAGAACAAGGACAGGATTATGCACGACATTACAACGTCTGTTGAAACTAGAATTATATGCTGACAGCAATAATCTGTGTCTGAGAAACATGTATCTCAGATAAAATTCTGAAGAGTCCCTTAAGAGGTGCCTATTGCATCTAAAGATAACCATTGATGTAGAAACTAAAAGTTGCATGGAGGTAAAATGAAGACATATACTTGGGATGTTTCTTCTTCTTTTTTTTTTTTTTGGAGACAGAGACTAAAGCTGACCCTGGGTAGAGTACCATGAAGTCAAAGCTCACAGCAACCTCCAACTGGGGCTCAAGCGATCCTCTTACTTCTGTTTTCTATTTTTTTTCTCTTTTCTTTTCTTTTTTTTTTTTTTTTCAGTACAGAAAGGGTCTTGCTTTTGCTCAGGCTAGTCTTGAACCCAGGAGTTCAAGCAAGCAATTCACCTGCCTCAGCCTCCCAGAATACTAGGATTATAGGCATGAGGCATCGCGCCAGGCCAGTATTATTTTTTTAATCTTGTATATTTCCCAAGTTTTCTCTGAACTTCTCTCAGATTTTGCTGCATTTCTCCATAATTATTATTAATACTTTCTAATGGCATTGAAAAGTACCATGTCACCAAGATTTTGTGAATGTGATATTTTCTGACCTGGCGTAATTATAGTAGGAACAAATTACAAAGTTAGAAATTAAGACATCAAAGGTTCAGGAATATATATATATATACAAAGACTTAGCAGAATTTGCTGTTATCAAGTTTATGTAAGTGTAGGGAAGATGTTAGTAAAGTTAGCCTAATCTCAAGTAATTCTATTTTTATGCAGTAATAACCAGTCATAGGGATCAGTAGGGAGGGTTTAGGACTTAGCCACTTTCCTCATCTCTTCTGTATCCCTGCTTTGTGATAAATAATAACAACTTGGAGACCAAAAGTCCAGTTACAGTTTAAAATAGCAGTCTAAATACTTAATTAAAAAATATATATATTATCTGGCCTAAACTATAAATGCAGTAAATATGTACCAATTTACAATATCTTATCTTCTTTTTCTTTACTCTCATTTGTTATTTCTCTATTTTGCTTCATCAGCATTTCGTTGTTTTTAATATGTTAATTCCATTTCCTCCTTGAAAAAGGCATTATAGAATATGAAAACTCTTATAATACATTTGAATCACTATGCCATTTTTGGAGTATTAGATCTATTAATTTTAGATTATTCATACACGAAAAAAGGACTATAGAACTACTTCATTTGCTGAAATTTAGAACTTAGAACATATATTATGTATAATAGTCACCTTATAGTTCTGCATTTTTTTGTTTTGATTTTTCATACCTATTCATCTTTGGTGTATTTTGTAGTAGCAAGATGGTATCAGACATACAAGGAAATAATCCTTTACTGAAGCGCTAAGTGACTACATCTGTCTCCTGTTTCTTTCTTTGTGTGCGCAGAAAGTGAAAACGCTCATTCATAATAAGAAAATGTAAGTCTGGTAGGCACCAAGGTTTTAATATTTAATTTTCTACATTATAAAGCAGACTCTTCTCTGCCTTCCCATAAATGCAGAAATGGATGAGATTAATTAAACATTAAACCATTATTCTTCGTAAAAGAAAAGTCCATTCCTGTCATGTTTGATATACTTTCTTTCCAAGGTGATCTTTCTCGAGTCTAACTTTCATCCCTTTTTAAATTTTTTGAAACAATTAATAGTAAGTATTGTAGCTATTAGGCTGGAATTCTTCTCTTTTATTTTTTTGGCATTGTTTTGAAAGACCTTAATATGAATTGCAAATTGAATCCAAAATATGTCATTTATTTGATATTATCAGTCCCAGAATTTATTATTCACTTATTTTGCAGTAGAATAGTCTGGAAGGATAAAAAATAGATTTGTTTTCCAGCTACAGAGAAAATTAAACCATAGGAAAAATATTTCAGTGATGTATATGTGTGTGTGTTTATATATACAAACACATACACATACACACACATATCTATACATATACATAATTTGATTCTAGGTTAGAGCGGATGATTGTGCTTTAGCAGTCATCTTGAGGTTCACACTTACATTATTTTAACCCATAACTCATTCCTATAGACTGATAAATTCACAAGGCAAAAATGCCAAGAAATATTGGACCTAAAATACAGAGTTCAAATAAAGTGAGGATATTGATTTGAAACATACACACACACACACATATCTATATTTTTTCTGCATATAACTTCTGCCATGCATTGTTAAAATCTAGTGTGTATAAACATAACTCATAATTGCTTTCACTTTTTAAGCCATGAGCATAATTACAGTTTTGCCAGATTCTGTTCATTACAGAGGGGTTTTATTTCCCTCTCTGCCTCCTCTTGTCAGGCAAGCTTATAAGCTATACTCACTTTCAGATGATATATCTTTAGTTTATAATAACATAGAAGAAAACCCACAGAAACACTTTGCATAAAGTAAAAATATAACAGAATCGCTGATAATTATTAATAGTAATTTTATGACAAATTGTTGACAGAGGATTGAATTTTGTCCTGAGGTGGCATTAAGATTTAAAAAAACAGAGTTTCCAGTTGTTCAGTGTTTAGCATTAGGCAGAATACGTCTGCTGCCTTTGGGAAGAGACAAAATGACTAGGCAGACTAAGCTCAAACTTATCCCTTTTCTGACCCTTTTTGAGAGTAGGTAGGCTTTTAGTGATTCATTAAACTCGTGTATCACTGAAAATTCTTTCAACAGCATTGCAGACTAAGCTGTTCCATCCCCCCCTCCCAGGAGGCACTTCATACTGTAACATGATGGTGGAAGGTCAAGATCTCCTAGGGGAATTCAAGCAATGAAAATAGATGTAACAGCATTGTTTATCAACAAAAGACTGAACAGAGACTCGACTTTCTATCTTCCATGCTTTAACCAGAGCAAAAGTTTACGACAAATAATACAAACCAAGGGTGAAATAACAGAGGGAGAGAGTAGAAGGGTGATAACTCCACTGAGTGATATGAATTCAATTAAATAAATAAATAAAACCTAAGGAAGGCCTTTTTGGTACCCACCTGCCATAACTTTGATTAACCCTGCTGTGTTTCAGCAGCAGGTTATGCACACACTTTGACGCTGTTCTTTGAGATGTCAGTCACATTTCAATAACTTTTCAGCGTGGGCTTGTAAGTCAGGTCTCTTCATTGACTTTGAATGAGGCAGGATGCTGGTGAATGGAGCTTGAAGTGTCACTCAAGTGATACTTGCATTGTGTTGCCCGCCCTTGATTGGCATGTCTGGGGACTGTGGAAAAAAATCCAGCATATCCAAATGTGCTTCTCTAAATACTGAATATCTTTATAGGAGTGTTTTCTCCAGGAGAATCCACACGTACCCTTATGATGATGATTTGTCATTACAGAGTTCCCTCTTACTTGGGAGGAGTCATATCCTACAGGGCAGGGTTGGTTTGTGGGACTTGGGAACTGAGGCTGTGTTTGCAATTCTGATTTCCACAAGTTTGGGGGGCTACAATTTAATGTATCATATTAACTGCCACCTACAGAGCCTAGCTAGCAACCTGATTATGTTGATGAGAATACCTCTGTAATACTCTCTCCTAGTTGGTAAAAATAAATAGTGCTAAAAAGGAAAAAAAAAGAAGCAAGAAGCATTTTCTTTATTAATAGAATGACAGAATTATAAACAACTGATATGCAAATTACCCTTATGGATCAAAAGTACTTCTGTCCCCAGAATTGATGCCTTTTCAAAAGATGGCATCAGCTGTTGGTATCCATAATAGTGCAACTAGAAAACGTTTGATATACTGTATATATCTCAAATACAGGAAATCTTGAAGTTGACTTCACAGATGGCTGGGCAAACTTGGCATGCCTAAAGTGCCCTGCCCCACAGCACAAGCCTTGGTCCTGTTGTACCGAGTACAAAGAGAACACACACACAAGTATTCCACAGTGTGCTGGGTTATCACGGAAAGCATCACCACCAAGGTTGCCCATACCTTCATTCTCATGCAGAGAAGTATGCTTGGGCTGGGCATAGCAGCCGGACTAGTCACAACAGGAGCAGATTCCCCACCCCTGTAATGTAATTAGGGATCAAGGGATAGAAGCATCAGTTAACTATGTACAGATATAATTTCATGCCTATGAAGTTACCTTCGATGGAGATGACTTCAGAAAATACCCTGTCAACCTGTTCTTCCATTGAGGTCATTAAATCAGGTGAGTCCATCGCTCTGGATTTAGTGACAAAATTAAATTAATTTATAATTAATCTCAGCGAGGACTATCTTTTCATAATACAAATATCTATGGGTCCACCTTGGGGCAATGCAATTTATGTATTATTATTTGCATAATCCCATAACAAAGAACAATTGACTCAAAGAAATAAGTCTCAGTTGCCCTGGAAATGAAATATCATGGCCTAAAATCGCTGGAAGACACTAACAATATTTGGGAAGTACCAAAGTCAAATTTCAACTATTTTAAAATTCTACCAAGACTCAGCCCTAGATCTCTTCAAAATCAGGAAACTTGTCTACTCTCTTCTTAGCCATGCCCACCTCTATGCTGTCAGGAATTAATGCCATAACCCATAATCAGCTAATTACTAATATGTTACATAGAGCTTTGTGAATTCTCTTTGGCACCTACCTACCGTGTTTTGACTTGTTTCCATGTTTAAACTGTAAAAGTACACATATTCATAAATTGATATTTCACTACACTGATGGAGTGCTTATTTAAAAGAAATACAGTTTCACTCCATTGAGTATAGTCCAGTTTATTAAAAAAAAAAAAAATGCTAAAGGTTGATTAAGATAGTTAAATGAAAAGTGAAATAGTTTCAGTATAATAACCTACTACAGTGTGATGGCCAAAACCTCAGGCTATGTAACCAATAGGTATAAGTTTGAATTCTGGCCACCACTTACTAAACATGTGATGTGACTAGGTTTTTTTTAACCTTTGACCTCAAATTTCTCATCTGAAAAATGGGGATATGAATAGACCACTGGGAATATTAAATGAGTTAGTCCAAGCAACACAATTAAAACATTAAAGAGCATGTGATAAGCACTTGATAAATACGATCTGAATTTGACACACATATATACTCATAAAGAAGATTAAAAAATAATAAACCTGTAGTTGGCCAAAATAAAGCATAGAAAAAAATAAGATTCTGTGAAAATGTCAATCCAAGGCAAATTAATCTAAAACGAGTATGAATGTAGCAGAGACCAGTACGTTTAAGTATATGAGAGGTGACGAAGGAGCACATGATTTATATTTTATTCAGTTCAAAATGAGGAAATAGATTCCAATTGCAGCTTCAACTGTATGATGGGATATTCTCTGGTAACAAAAGAGAGAAGTGACAAAAGTTCCAGTATCCAGTTCTTGGTCCTCTCGCTTTATTCATGTATGCTATAGTCACTGTGGTGCTGTCATTTTTCTACAGCTTTCTATGTAAATAACAAAGGGAAGAGGAGAAACTCTTCCTCCCCTGCCATGGTTTTGTTCCCTCCTACCTCAGGCCAAGTGAGGTCACAGAGCTCTTGATGTAAGCCACACCCTCCATACCCCTACAAGGCGGGAATGGGGAATTTGTCCTTTAGTAAGTTTTTTACTAACCTTTCACTGGCAAAGGTGATCCACATGCTCTGCTCTGTATTCAGGCCACAATACATAACACCACAGGATGAAATTCCTACATTTATGAGGCCCAATCGTAGACTAAAGAGAATACTGATCTAGAAGTTAGGAGGGAGAAACAGGTGAACATTCTATGAGTATCTTCTCTGTGTCAGGCAGACACTTTATGTTCATTCTCCCATGAAACCGTCACACATCTCTGAGCACTCCAATTTTTAAAGTAAGGAAGCTTACTGAGGCTAAAGACTTGCCCCATGTCGAAGATTGATGAGCTACAGAGCCAGGGCTTGCTCTGTGCACTGACTCCAAGCCCAGGACCCTGCTACACCTTCCACATGACCTGGCTTCTAGTTCCAGGCTTATTACAGGTGATCTATGATGACTTCCCAAGTCATATCCTAATGTGTTAACTTAGGAAGCTATACCAGGATCCATCTGGAATTTGGGAATAGCTGAATTAGTAAAATCCAATGAGATAAAACTAAGTGCGTTCATGCAAAAGGGACACAGAAATGTCTTTCTCAACACCAGTGAAATGCTTCTAGTCTCACCAGCATAAGGCTTTCCAAATAATTTATTCCTCTGCCAGGTTAGATGGAATCTACTCTAGACAGCAATGATTTTCAGGGAGGGGGAGGGAGAAATTTAAAATCAGAATCCAAAATCTCATTCTGTTCCCACTCTTTCTAATTCACCAACATTTCAAAACAAAACCCCTTTGGAGCTCTCCCATCTCCTCTTCTGCCTTCAAAAATTTAACTAAAATAAAAGAGAAGCTTTGCCTTGTGAGGTCATGAGGTACACCCAGCGAATAATACCACAAAAGAGTAGTGTCATATGCTAATATGTGTTAATATATGAGAAATTGAATAAAGAATAGTGTGGCTTGAAGACTTTTTGGAGTATGTCATAAATTAATATCAGGCAGCCAACAACATATTTATTGTTTTATAGCAAAGACTTGATTAAGAAGCCTCACAGGAACTTCTACCTTGTTACAGAATTAATTTTTAACATGTTTTTCTGCTTTACAAGATTGTAAGCTACTTGAGGAAAGAGAGTGGGACATTTATTTTCTCTTATTTTTTATTAGATATATACTATTCCTGCATACATGTTGGGTATTCCATATGTGTCTATTAAATTCTTCTAATAAATGTATGTGCTCACTGCATCTGAGACATCGTCTAGTGATTTATCCAGTTCAGTTTTCATCTTTTTATTTATTTTTCATGAATAGCGAAAACCTGAGCATACTTAAAACTCAGTTTGATCTTTCTTATCCCCAGTTGCTAGCAGTATGACATACTACAGATGACACTGCTGTGACAACATTTAGCAGATGAAGAGTGCATACATTATGTTCTTTTGAAACCATAGGTTCTTTATTATTTACTACTTAAAAACAAAGTTTAAAAGTAATTGGGTTAAATGATTAAAAGTAATTGGGTAAATTACAATGAAAGATTTATATTCAGTCATAGCTAGACATGATAGCAAGCATTTTTGTTAATTTTTTCTTTAACTCTTCAGATGAAGCATATTTTGTAAATTAAGATACTGTTTGGGAAGATTCTTTAGTCCCGAGTGTCTCATTAATTATTTTAAAATAATGTATATATTAACATAAAATATACATATTTAACAGGCACTTTTAAAATCTTGAACGACAAGGTGTTTTATGAAGGGAAAATGGAGAAATCGATTCACTTACTTGATGTTTTTTTCATCACTTCTTGAAAACAATTTTCCTCAATATTCAGATTCTGTTAGTTCTTTAATGTCTCAATTTTGTTTAAATTAAATAAGAATTGGATGGCAAATATTAAATTTAGTTGCAGATACAAACTCTAATCGTACTTTCAGAGTTTAATAATCATACTCAGCAATGATGGGTATCATAAAATCACCTCAGTAAGACACATATCTGAATAAAAGAAAATCAAAGGCTGAAGACTGTGCTTAAAATAAAAGATATAAAAACATGGAAGCTTTTCTTTCCAACCATGTGCATATTTATAAAGGACAAGAGGGCAGCTTGCTTTGCCTTAACTATGTGAACAGAGTTGCTGTGTTGGAATACGGCCAAGTCATGATTTAGCTGGGGATAGACTCATGTAGGAAAGGCAGGAACTCTGGGCATCGCTCAGCATGTCTTGCAGGAAAGTAGCAAACTAAGGCAGTCTATTTATTTGCTTTTTTGCTCCTGGAAATGTATCTTTTGTAAATAAGGTAAGAATATAAAAAGAAGTAGATTAAGGTTCTTGGAGGCAATATATCTATAGAAGTGAGTATCTAGATTTTGTTCTTCCATGGCTGAAGGAACGAATAAAACACATTTAAAGTTATTATGTTAATATATCAATGAAGGAATGAAGGAAGGAATGAAAAGGCCTAAATCAAACGTAGGACATGGGAATACTCATTTTGATTAGCTCCATAGAGTAACTGTTTTCAATACTTGTGTCAACGACAAAGTTGTGACAGAATTATTTCTTTAAAACAATAAAATTAACCTCATGGGTAAAGTAATCTACATACTAAAAATAATATTATTTATCTGATTTCCCTGGAAAACTATCTAGTGTGATAAAGTTACATTGAGCCGAATAGGATTCTTTGCTTCCTAAATGTTCACACCGAGCCTTAACTTTTTCATCTGTAAAACGGAGGAAACGTATACTTCATGAGGTTTTTATTTGTAATAAATTAGAAAATGTGTATAACATGCCAAATAATTGAAGGCATTCAAAAGATAATGTTCCTTTTTCTCAGGCATCTCTACCGTGCAAGGAAAATGCTCAGTGCTTACAATGAAAAGCCAAACGTTATTCATCTAGAACTTTGTTTCTTGTATTGCAGTTTTAATGGTCAGATCTGTAATTCAGTTATTTATAAATAAGGAAAAAAAAAGAAGAAATATAGTCATCAGGAATCTGGATCAAATAACAGGAGCTAGATAAAGGACATCTAGACAATTCACTGGGTCATTTTAAGATAGACACTGTTCTTCAAAACAGTGAGTCTAGAGTATATTCATTTGAATTTATGCCATTTAAAATGGTATACTCAAATACACCATTTTAAAAGAAAATAGAGAAAAACCAACAAATAAAAGAAACTTTGAAGTTGGTAAAAAAATAATTGAGACACCAGTTCTTCACATGAGTTTTGTGAGATTGTATCTGATTTTTTAATGATGAAACTGTGATAAAGCAAGTATCAAACTATCAAATACAGACTACTTTCCACTTTAAAACCAAGACTTTTCTTAGGAGCACAGCAATAGTCTTATGATCTTACCTAAAGAAAATTCATTTTCATGGCTGTAATACAAAAACTTTTTTCTAACCAAAAGTTCTGAAAGAGGTACACTTTTGTGCAGCATTCCCTTGAGATCGCTGATAGTATGTAAAAAAGATTAGTAAGAGTGATACAAAGTAATGTGGAAAAAGACAAGAAAAAATACTATAATTATTCTGTGAAAGGTGTGGGGGCGCTCAAGCTACCACAACAAAGACATTAAATGTTAACATTGCTCCAGGCAGCAATATGTTGTAATTCTCTGGCAGAACACAGAGCAAATTTTCCCAATCCCAATACAGTAACTCATGAGGCCTGCGGGTTCAACACTTTTTAAACTGACAGCTCATACTCACTGTCTGCTTGAGCGACAAATAGTCAGATTTTCCAGGAAGGACAAAACAGAAAGGAGCTTGTATACCCAGACTATACAGCTGAAATAAATCACATTTGAAAAATTTATAAGGTCCACTGACTTTCATATTTTATAAAAATTCCCCAATTTTGGAAAGTGGATATTTATATAAAGAAATACCCTGCAAGCAGCAATAATGATAAGAACAGTAAGACATATATAAAGCCTTTTTTCTGGATGCACCTTCTGCCTTCTTCAAGGCTTTTAACACACACCTTTATTATATTTGGTTAATGTGATATGGAACAGCGTTTAGAATACTTGCTTTTAATTCATACACTGCATACATATTTTGGCTTGGGAAATAATACAAAGTCTTTAATTCATCAGTAATTTCAATACATTTTCTGTTCTTTAGGATGGTGTTGAGATTATTAATGAAGTTGTAGAGCAAGAGGAACACATACAAAATCTTGGTATTCTGCATATGTTTACTTATTTTCTGAAAAAAACGTTGAACAGACCGTGACAGTTATAATAACGTGAAACAAGCGCTGAAGGGTTTAAAATTCAGTATTCCTAGCCCAGCTTATTCATAACTACCTGGCTTAGTATTTATTTTCCTAACCATTTTTGCCTGATTCCTTGAAGTCCTAAAGCTGTCTGATTCACCCACCAGAGCCTATACGTCGTAGTTATTTAGAAATATTTATAAATCAATGCTTAAGCAACACTAAAATATGCTGGCTCCATCTATCAGAGTAGATGGCATCATTAGGCCAATGAATGCCTAGATTTAAGGGCTATTCCTGAATTCAGGAGAATCAAGTGAATTTCTCTGTTTTTCCTAGGCAAGTCAGCCACACTTCTGGTTAAGTCGTTTTACGGGGTCTACTTGGCTCTATATTTTTGTTCACAAGTCTTATTGTATTGTTATTGTTGTTGCTAGTTTATTCATGAGTACAAGTTCTTCATTCATTTATCTCATTTTAGATAACCCAGACTAATCTAAAAGTCATTTGAAAAATACATTTATTTGCTTGCTTATTTTTTATGAAGACAGGGTCTTTCTCTGTGACCTGGGATGGAGTTGAGTGGCATCAGCACAGCTCACTACAAACTCAAACTCCTGGGCTCCAGCGATCCTCCTGCCTCAGCCTCCCAAGCAGCTGTGACTACAAATGCAGACTATATTCCACCAAATCCAGCTAATTATTTCTATTTTTATTAAAGATAGGGGTATCGTTTTTACTCTATGAAAGTTATTTTTGATATTGATAGTCATATTGAATTCTTAAAAAGCAGTAAAATGTATGAGGAGATAAAATTACTTGCCTTACTAAGATGGTAGTATTCATGATGATGAGAAGGAGGTTTGATTTTACCAGTTATAAGCTAGCTCCCGTGGATGACTGTGCATAGAATATATATAGATACATCATAAATTTTATTCCAGGCTAGGATCCAGGAGGCCCAAATATAGTTGATTACGGCTGAGTAAAAGATGGTAACAATAATACTGTCATCAACAAATCAAGAAGCAAACCATTAAAAATAAATAAATAAATAAGTAAATGAAGAAAAAAAAAGAAAAAACTCGGACCAGTAATGGAGTTGGTGATGGAAGCCTTTTGTTTTTCTATCCATTACAGCCTGGATGAAAGGACATTCTGTTTCTTACTTGATATATTCTAAACATGATCTTACACAGTTTGTGCTTTAATTCACTGCTATAAACCACCTGCTACTACAAAGAAGATGTTTTCAATCCTATGCACAAGTAAATTAATACTCATAGAATGCATGCCAGGTCATATAGCTTTTTTTCTGAGCAAATAAACTAATTTAAGTAAGTTACTTATTTTACATTTGAATGCTGACCCTGATAAATTGTGGTGACATCCAAAAATTTACTGGTTAGGTAAAGGAATTTAGGTGAAATAGGTTGTAGGGTCAAGGTACTGCAGTGTATGCTTTCTATATTTTTTTTCTTTTTCAATTGAATACTATCATACTCTCTAGCTTCTTGCTTTGCAAAAAACTATGACCAGTTGGAAAGTTAATTTAAGAGTGTACGTGTCTGTTTTACCTTGTTTGGTTTTCAGGAAGTCATATTTATAACAGATCTTTCTCAGACAAAGAAAAAATGCTGGGGGCTCCCTTTAATGAAGCCCAGATAAACAAACAAAATCCCTCATGCCATATGGCCATTATGCCGTACGAGTGAATTTATTACCAAATAAAACTATTGGCTTATGCATTTCACAGTTTTTACTATGCAGAGGTAGTGTTTTTAGAGGTGTTCAGCAGGATTAGTTGCCCAGACTTCTACAAATTAAACAAATAAATAAATAAATAGTCCTTACTGCAGGAAGTGTAAAAAAATTAAATCAAATTAGAGCAGTGAAAAAAAGTACAGGCTGGTTCTCTTCCAGTCCTTCTACAAGTGCGGAGAGCTAGGAAGAGGCTCAATTGAATGAATATAATATTCCATTAATTTGCTTTGGACAGGTGTAGCTTTTATCAAGTATCTGCAGCAACATTTATCTTCTCACCTTAAAATGGTTTTACATATGAGCCCATAGGAACCCTCCACTGCCACTTAGGCTGCTAAATTTTACTGAGTTCAGACAATCTCAGTGTTGAACATTTAAAGTCATTTTTTAATGTATGGAGTAATGTTATATTTTTCTTTTTCAAAAATTCCTATATTCTAACCCTGAACATTCCATCAACTTATCTACTTTTTTATGGGAATTATGCTAACATGTCCTTTGTGGGGGGGAGTCACTGAATAGTTTTCACATTTTATGTGGGCTAACTTCAAATCCTCAAAAATAAGTTCTATTTGAGATTTGACATTTTTTACGACTCAAAATCCTTTTGAACTTGCACCCTTAATTAGGTCACATTAAAGAAAGTGATTTTTAAAAAATCCAAAGTATCCATTCATCTGTGAAAGTGGACATTTATATTATTACTTCAGATAAGATTGCTCTCTCAGGTTCAGAGCCCCTGATGCATTTAATAAGTGAAATTTCGTTGCATGCATACACAGACAACATTATAAATATTATAGCATTCAGTGTACCTTTTATTCAGGCTATACATTTATACTTAGACTTTTTCCTTTCCCACTTACTTTCATGTTTCTCATTTTTCACTAAAACTGCTTTCAAAATAAACTTAACACGTGATGATGCTTATGTCTGGACCTCATCACAACCCCCACCTCCAAGAACAAAGCTGGATGTGAACCCCCTTTACTTCCACTTAGATATGCAGTTTGACTTTTTCAGTGGAGTTGGCAGAGATCCTCAAGGCTGAAAGGGAATTCTTCAGGCAGGACAATAGTGCTCTTCTTTGGCAGTAGGAAAAGATGCAAGAGAACACAATTAATTCCCTCCTCTCGCCTTCAATGACTCAATTCAGCTGGGCCAGTTCACCAGCATTTTCAGTGATTGGCATGGAAAGGACTACAAAAAAATGGATCTACAGAACTGCTCCTCAGCAGAGACAACTCACTTATCTATAACCTGTCAAATTTGCCACCAATTAGTGTCAGTATCATAAGTTCTTTACAGATTGGTCAGGATGCTTTCTTCCTGTTTTTTGGTGTTTTTTTTTTTTTTTTTCCTTTTTGATCAATTGTGTTCTAAGAGTATATCCTTAAAGCTCATCTTCCTCTACAATATAGTAAGTGTCTTTTCTTGTTTTAAATGAATAATGTAGAAGAATGATGATATTAAGTAGGGAATAAGATTTGGCCTAGCTCAAGTAAAAATGGAAATTCCCTGAGAGGCAACGTCAATAATGGGTGGACACAATACATTTACGAGAATGAGTTTGACACCTTGATTGCATGTCTGAGGTGCATGTGTTGTTGTTTTGAGGGGAAGAATGTATATTGGGTTCAACAGAAAATAGAATTTTAATTTAACCTCTTTTTCCCTTATTTTGAACATAATCATTTCCATAATATTTTCTTTTGTGTACATTTAACATGGATGGAACAAAGGAATAAAAGGTTTGATCTTATCAGTGTCTGCTGGCATTATTTCAGTTAGTTGAGCTTAGAGGAGGGAAGTCATTGTGACTGCTCACCCATGTGTTTTGTAGGAAGCTTGAATATGTCTCAACATGGGATTTTGTTTATAAGGTTAAATGCAATGATAATTTAGCCTATTCAGATTCCAAGAGTGGGAATGATTAATACTTCATTTAGAGGGTATTTCAACTAACTCTTTTATTATTTCCCTCCTCCTCCTCAGTGACTGGGTAAATGTTCCAGATGATTTCAGAAGTTATATAAAGGTTTGTCAGGATCTTCTTCATAGGTAAATAATTTTTTTAATGGAGAAATGTAATTAAAAGTAATTTATAAGAATGAATATAAGGTCATGCTTTTATCTGATTTTCTCTAATTCTGTGTGGCTGTGTTTCCAGCATTCCCTGGTTGATTGTATGATCAGTATTAGCCTACCTAGTTTCTGTGAGTTTTCACATACCAAAATGAAGAAGATGGGGATGATGGTTATGGTGATGATAATAATGGAAGAAGGAGGAAGAGGGGAGGAAGAAGAACAAGAAGTGGAATAATCTTTCAATATCAGACATCTAAGAAAAAGGAAGTAAATAAAATAGTTTTTATGCTTATTTTTATATCACTCCTCCCGGGAGGTCAACAATTTGAAGCATGTTGGAGTAAAGCAAGAAGATAACTAACAACATGTTAGTTAAAAATGAAAGGATTTTATTTACCTCCATTGTTACTGCAAAGGGACTCTAATATTTAGCTCCAGCCATTTGTCAGTCTATATTGGTTGGTTGCTTAGATTTTTTGATTTACTCATCTCTAAATCACAGTCAGAAGCTGACAGTAGCTCCATTTTGGTGATAGGATCAAGACATACCAGTTTGAAAGCTTTAAGAAGTTATAGTATGCAACCCTCTTTTTAGCGGGTGAAATACTAAAGATTTGTGGAAGATTTAACTTAGCCAGGGCCATGTGGATGGCAGCGCCTGGACTGAACACCAGACAATCAACTAGTGCAATTGGTATTAATGACTAAGTAATGTTGCCTTAGAAAATAAATTGTTAAAGGACAAATTTGGAAGAGGATATATTATTATTTTAATCCAGATATAGAATGAAAACACATCAAAGATTGAATTTAGTTCATTAATTAATGAGGGAACCAGGAGGTTGTAATATCTGGTCAAAAGGAAAACCTCAACTATCACACAGGCTGAAATAAATTTACAAAAATATGCAAAACTAGCAGAAAACAAGCCAACATCTCGACCTTGGGGATAGTCAGTTTTACTTCACTGGACACGATTTTCCTTTTTAGGAATAAAAACTAACTTATACTACTAATGGTATTAATTGCACATGAATCACATTGAGTGTTGCATTGGTAAGAAGGTATATACGAATCACTTTATTCTCATGGGCACCTTTATTTCAGGCAAAAGATACAGAATAGCAGCAGCAAAAGGATTTGTGTTGAAGAGTGTCTAAAGATATCAGGCACAAGCTCTTTGGTCTTACCCCTCCTGAGTAGGTTACATAGAACATGCATTCTCCCCAGGGCTTGGGCCACCACTAGCTTATATGTGAAGTATCTCTGTGCCAGGAATCCCAAAGTTGGCTCCAAGTGGGAGCTGTGCTGTCTGCATAGGTACATCCTAGCTATGTGGTCAGCATTAGCCTGGAAACCCCACGCTAAGCTTCACCAAAACCATATGCAAATTATGATCCCATTATTATTAGGCATAATAGTTCCTAGAATAATTGAAATAAATCCAGTTATTATTAGGAGTGCTAACAGCCTTGTGAATGATATTCCAAAACAACATACGAATTATGGTTAGAAAATAACAGTCATCTGTAGTTAATAGATTGCATAGCACTGGGTCAGTAGCTATAGAAATTAGCATGTGGCAATTCCAAACTACCTGAAATTAACCCACACAAGGTACTATTATGTCTCTACAGTTCAAATTCTATGTATACAGAGGTGTAATAAAACACATAAACAAAGCAAAATATTGAGAAAGACAATAAGAATGAGAAATAGATGACACAGATAGGTGAGAGTAAGATGCCAAGTAAATGTCAAAACTTTTCAAAATTTTTCGTATAAAATATACCAAAAAATAATTTCTACAAAATGCCAGTCTAACCAGGTATTAAAGTCAAGAATCCAGTTAATATTCCCATTTTGTTTTTTATCTAGCATCAAATTTTATGACACACAGACACACTTATTATTAACTTTTCCTTTTTCTTTTTTTCCCTTGTCTTTTAAAGATTTTAGTTTAAAACTTAGTATGCACAGAAGAAACTGATGCATCGTTCTGGAATTAATTTCAAACTCTTTATTTGTAAAAATGATTGAAAGTTTACATTCATTAATACCTTGTCTTATAGAGGAACTGTACAATATGGTCCTTTGAAGGTGTTTACAAAAAATAATGTGTTTCTCTAGTCTTCTTTATTTGTCTCATCCCATTCATTTAACATTATTTTGGTTTAAAAAAAAAAAAAAAAAGCTGTGAGAGCAGGTTAAACCACTAACTGCAGATGTCTCACTGAAGTTAATTAAATGAAAATGAATTTTCCACAGCTTGAACTTTGAGCTTTGTCTGCTGCATATATTCTCAGTGGAGAGATGTATAGCCCCTAAGAAGGTTAAAATTGGTTTCTGCGGGAGGACAGGTAAAAATTCTTACTCTTTGTGTGTATAAAAGCACAGACATAGGTACATTAATTGCATACATACACACACACTTTACCTGTAGTCTTACAATTTCATGGAGTTGCCAATTAAGAAAAAAAAGTTTTTAAGTAGAGCTTAATGAAGAAATAAAAAAAAAAAAAGTCTGAAAAACAGAATTCTATCATAGTCTATGGGATAATGAATTACAGTATAGTCAACTGATGATTTTGTCTACCTTTTTTAACATCAAGATAATGAATTATTTTGACATTGAACTCACACTTTTTTCCTGAGTTATAATGAAGCTATTTTATGTTTCAGAATTTGATTCAAAAAAGTAAATAAATAAAACTTGAGTTATATGGTTTGAAGCACTATTAGTGGTGATATACCAAATTCGAACTTTAATGTTTAATTATCTTGATTCAGCAAAATAAGTACGTTTCATTGCCTCCCTCAGTGATTATAGTTCTTAGTGTGAACTATAGGCAAATTTGTGATGCTTACTGTATCAGAAGAAAACATGTTTTCCCAATGCATAAACTAATGTAAGGTATTCCCCTTACCATATAGAACATAACTAATTAACAATAATAGAAGGGCCAGTGATTATATCATTTATGTTTTTTGAAGAATATTTTTCATAGCTAACAATGTTGCTGCTAAATTTATAAGACATGAAACATTGGAAATCATTCTCATTAGAATGTATTAAACAAAATGTATTACTCTTTGCCTTTTTCTTGAAATGCAGAAGATACACAGTCACAGATATTTTGCGTGGTTTTTTAAAAATAAATTCATATTTATCTAATTAAGATTATTGGCCGATTTCATCTACTTTATTACTGCACTTTTACTCAGGCCTGTATTATACTTTGAAATTAATTCCAATGAAATTTCAACCTGAAGGCAGAATATTAATAAGGAACCAGAGTCTAAGAGTAGGAAATAAGATCATATCAAGGTCAGTAATACGATTTTAACTGAAAAATGAAATATTATAGTGAGATTCAGTTAAAGTCATAAGGAAAAGGAAGCCCAAATATATATATGACATTACCTTGAAGAGGTCTTACAGATTTTTGCAAATTTAAAAAAAAAAGGTATTAAATTGATTAAATGCTTAGAAAAATTTGTAGCTTCACTTTAAAAAAATTCTTGGATAGAACCTTCATAAGTTAATACACTTTATTAGGCACCAAAGATGTAATGCAAATGAGAACCCCTCCTCTGTAAGACTTGTGATGCTAAGGAGGAAAAAGAGCAACATACATGGGGAGTTTCAGTAGAATCCATGTACTGTGGTTAAGAGCCTGCTGCTGAATGCAGCAACACATGGGTCCATATACAGATCTTCCACACAGTACTTAAGTTTTCTTTACCTATTAAATGACTATCATAATAACTGTGTCATAAAGCTATTTTGAAGGTAAATACATATAATGGGCCAAATACCCTGACTAGCACAGAGTAAAACAAATCAAAATTGATTAATAATAGGGATAAAGAAAATGATGATGATGGGAATGACATCAGTAGTAATTATATATATATATGTTTGTAAGAAATACTGAAGCACATATGAAATTGGCATCTTGGCTCTAATCCAAGTCAGTTGCAACTAAGGGCAGAAAATGACACAGAAAATAATTGGTGTTATTTTAACGCTGAATTGCACTGATAAAAACGTGCATAAAACTCACGTGCTTATTGATAAGGTGAGAAGGATGAGGCATAATGTAACAATGGTCAGATAAGTGGTTAGATGAAATAATAGGATCTAAAATTCTGCATGAATTTTCTAAAATTTTAGCACCAGGTTAAGGCAGTAAACATTAGTTATATGAAATTAATAACTTTATTTTAAATAAATGATAATGCTGGCATGCAAGGTTTAATGAGCATAATGAATTGAAAGTTATATATAATCTTACATTTTGTTATAGCTACGATAGTTTGTCTTCTGTTCTCCTGATCTTATCAAAGCCACTCACAAGCAAGACTTGACATGCTAATTTCTAGTGACTATCCTACTTGTAGTGAAATAACTAAAAAAATATGCCTTTAGAGAAAAATGAGTCACAAAAAAAATCTTGTTAATTTTACAAAGAACTATTAAAAATAAGCAATATGAGGGTAGGTTTTAGATATTTCCAATCTTGCCTTAAAATAAATGTTGGTGGCAGTGTGAGGAATGTAGAAACTATTTTCATAAGGAATCATTGCCTCGATGGTGTTTGTTATTTAGCCTTTGAAGTAGAATAGTACTATGTACGGGTATTATGGCCTAAGAGTAGTCCCCTTGGCCTGGTACTCACCTATTTTGAAAACACTTATGTTTGCTTATTTGTTCATGTAAGATCTTCCCCCCACCCTGGCTAGAGTACCCTGGCATCATCATAGCTCACTGCAAACTCAAACTCCTGGGCTCAAGCAATCCTTCCATCTCAACCTCATGAGTAGCTGGGATTACAGGCCAAGTGCCCCCACTGCTCAGCTAATGGTTTTCTATTTTTAGTACAGATGGAGTCTGCCTCTTGCTCAGGTCTGTCTCCAACTCCCATGCTCCAGCCATCCTTCCACCTTGGCCTCCCAGAGTGTTAGGTAGTAGGGCATGACCCACTACCACTGACCTCCTGTAAAGTCTTATATAGCCTCTGGGATCACTTTCCTAAAAACTATATAGAAAAAAGTCATGTGTTAGCATCTCAAATGATAATGATGTACCTTAATTCTATGTGTTTATAGACCTGTTCTCTTATTTTGTATTTTATGTTTGTACCTTCAAAGACCTCATATGCTAACTTTACAAAAAAACAACTTTAAAAATATATGTTTATACATACATGTATACTCACAGAATTATAACTTTTTACTCATTTTAGTTAAATAAATATTATTCTAACAAGCAATTATATGGCATACAATTTATTGAAAGAGTTGTATGCCATATAATGAAAAGGCTGTGAGATTTAATTAGATCCAGCTATTTACTTACTCAGCCAGTCAATCAACATGCCTTGAGTTCTATATGCTAGGAATATAGAAGGCATTGGCTTCATGGAATTTTCAGTCTATCAGATAAGACTATACACCTGTGAACAAATAATTTGTACAATTTCTGAGAGTGAACATTACTGTAAAGAAAATGAAGCAAGGTAGTAGTATCAAAATGGACTGAATGAGAATGCTTTATTGGAAGATAATGTAAAAACAAACATTGGCCTAGAAACAGGGAGATAAACCTATAAATCAAATCTCAGCCATTCCCTGAGTATGTTCCTGAGATTCAGTGAACTTCCATTTCCTTATCTATAAAAGAAGGATCAAACCAACCTTGTAAAATTATTGTGAGGTTCAAAATATTATGTGTGTAATGCCTTGTGCATGGGAGGTCTTCAGTAATTGTAGATTAATAGCAACTATACCTGGAAAGTCACACAAATCCTTCATATGCTTGTGTCCTTTCTATAATGTCCTTTTTTTTCTAAGACCTGCTGTTTTAAAGGCATCATAAGCAAAACTCTTAATCAGGTATTTGTATTTAACTTTTAATTCTCAGTGGAAATGAAGTAATCATTTTGTGGTCATGGACCCTTGCTTCTCTAAAATAGTGAAGAGAAGGTGGTGACATGCTCATTGAGTATTTTTAGAAATTATTTTATCTCAGTTTACTTGGTTCGAATGCATCATTACTGGCTGGCATTTCAGGGGTCACCTGGCTTATCATCTGCACAACAACATGCTGTGTGACTTTGAAAGAATCATTTCCATATTTTAATTCTCTGTAAATGAATACTTTTGCATAGCCACTTTCCATATGATGAGCTTAAATCTGGATTACAAGGAATTTTAAAATGTGCACTTACTTCGATGTTGCTTTGTCGGTTTAGCTATTATTAAATTCTTTCATTGTGATGCATAAATGGTCCTTGACTGAATTTTCAAGTCCTTGAGATCAAGAACCCATCTATATCTTTAAAATGTTACAGGCATTTAATACACAAAATAAGCAGTACGCACATAGTAAGTGGTCCACTTGTTATGGTTAAATACAATGATACTGCGTAAAGCTCTCTGAGAGGCATATTGTTCTTTCCCCAGGGATACATCACAAATGTTTTGATATTTCTTCTTGTAGATAAAAATAAATCAAATCTTCAACATGCAAAAATAGCTGTTGCCAGATGAATAGAAACACATAATAAATAATTGACCCAGCTTTTTTAGTAAACCAAAGAACAATTTTGTTCTATAATGAAATATTTCAGCTAGGTGTGGTGGCTCATGCCTGTAATCTTAGCACTCTGGTAGGCTGAATTGGGTGGAATGATTGAGCTCAGGAGTTCAAAACCAGCCTGAGTAAGAGTGAGACCCCTGTCTCTACTAAAAATAGAAAAACTTTCAGGGGAGTGTGATGGGTGCCTATAGTCCTTGTACAGGGGAAGCTGAGATAAGGGGATTGCTTGAGTCCAAGAGTTTGTGGTTGCTGTGAGCTGCAATGCTATATAGCACTCTAGCCTGGGGCAACAGAATGCGACTCAGTCTCAAAAAACAAACAAACAACAACAAAACAGAAACTTGAAGTATTTTCTATCCCTAAAATGGTTTAAAATCAATTTAGCCTTACTGAAGATGTGTTTTGAAATGATTATTATGTCATTATGATGCTAAATATTAGGATTTTCTAGAGACTTTTATTCAAGTGTTTAACGTAAATATTGGTGACAGTTTAAAAAGCGTTATACAGAAAATTTAGAATTTTTTTTTTTTTTAAACCTGTTGCAAAGGTTTATCTGTGCTTCTGAATAGGGAAGAAATCCAGCGTTGGCCTGATTCTATAAGCAAACCATTTGAAGACAGGTGCATTTAAAAAAATGAAATATGCCAAATTACATGATTAGGCTGTATTATTGGCTTACATGGGAAAATGAATTACATCATTTTCATGGCAGATGATTACCTAAATCCTATTGGCAAAATAGAACTTCAAAATAATTTATGATTATATCTGGTAAGATGTTAGGCTCTGAAGGAAAAGTGGGACAGGGTGAGGAAAGGGTAGGAGAAGGTGAAAAAGTGGCAAAGTTCAGCAACCCAGTTTTATTGTTTTCCTTGAAACATGACTAATCTTCATTACCTTACCTAAAATTTCTGAGGGTCAGGTATCACTGAAAATAATTTTTATGAAACATATAAGTATATGTATATTTTTAGTTTATACAGATGTTTTTCCAGACGTTGTGCTGTAACCACTCGTATCATTTCAAATAGAACACATGATTTTGACTAAAATTTGCTAAATATGACATAAAGATCGTGGTATCGAGCCCAATTGTAAAAATCATGCTAAAATATTTTGGTGGCCACATTGGTAGTTTTGCATTACGGGCCTTTAATACAATGTTACTCTTTGTGAAATTATTAAAATGGAAAACAGTGAGTGCCTATTCCTTCACTAGAGTAAAATTAATGCATTCCTATTCAAATCTATTAAAATGGTTAATTTGTCCACACCTCAGTTATTTAATATAATACCTAGTTTAATTAAAATGTGAATTTATTTGATAAAGAAATGGTGATTTTCATGTTCATATGTGTGGATTTAATCAGTCCCTGCTACAGGCTTGTGGATTAGTCTTTATTCCTGTAATAAATGTTTGGATCAGGCTACATGCTATACAAAAGCAGTGGTGCAAATGGAGATTAGTTTTTATCTAAAAATCAATTTTATTTTTATGCTCAGGTGGTATTTTTTTTTACCCTGGATTGCCAAAACAAGTTGTTTATCACTTTGCCATGGGCGACGTTTTGAGCACATCTGCCTCATTCCCATTAACTGCTACAATTTGAAATATTACGTATCGCTTATTATGCATAATCTTTGTTCTGTATAGCTATGCTAGCAGCATATTAGTAAATAATCTGTACAAACCATTTAGTTATTTTAATTATTTTTGAAAGATAAATATCCTGAATCAAAACTGCATTACCCTTGATTACCACCTTGTACTTAGAATTGATGGCCAATTAACATTCACAATAAGACTTGAAATCACAACTCATGATTATCCTGCTGCTTTTCACTTAAATATGATTTAATCCTTTGCTACATTAAATGCAGAATAAGCCCAGAAATAAAGTTAATGCTTGAGAGCCTTACTTTTTATTTTGTATTATTTATAGAACACTTAGATTTTTAACATAGAGCACTTACAAGCATCTAGCACACGGTAAGTGCTAAGCACACTTGTGCTAGATGAATGTATATATTGATAAACAGCAAACACGTACAAAGAAAATCCCTAAGAACTCTTTGTAAATTATCCAGTTTAATTTTCACAGTAACTCTTGACTGGCTTTCATATGTGAGGCACTTTATATATGTAATCTTCCTTAATTCTAAAAGCATAATCTTCAGTTTGCTAATGAACAGATTTGAAAATTTGGTTGACTTGGTCAATGGCATCATTATCAGTTATAGTGGCCAGGTGAGTGGGAATCAAATTTCTGACTCATTTATAATCCCATCAACATCTCCTTCTTTATGCTAAAATTAATATCTATATATAAACATACATGCGTGTACCACAAACTAACACACATATATGTATATATTTTTCTGATATTATTAGATTTAGTGATCTACATCAGTAAATATTATGGTTCTGATATACTAAATATACTTAGGCAATTAGTATATTGTACATTTAAGCAATTGTCAAAATATAAGCTTCGAAATTTGATAAATATTATTCTTAAGATATCTATAAATGTAATGCACAAGAAGAAAATGGAAAGCTTTTTACTTAAAAATAAATAAATAAAACAAAAGACTAAAAATATATTTCATCCCTGTTTTAAAAACATGCTGCACCATTCCTCCTCTCACTCATCTTCTTAAGAAGACTGCTTTTTATCTTTAAGATTAGATGATTTGTGAATGTAACTCATCAAAAATCGTGTATTCTTTTCCAAATTAAGTGATGAAAATAGTATCTTTTTATTTCACAAATAGACAAATTTTATAATAGTTAATTCATGTGCTCACTTCATCTCTAGGTACTCAAAGAATTTGTAGGTAGAATTATTAATTTCAAGATTTTCCTGTCAATGGCCCATTCTTTTCCAGTAATCTGGACAGTGATTCTCAAAATCTGTAGCCAAAGCAGAATATTGTGTTTTATGGGCTGATATAATGTGTCCCTCTTCTTATGTTTTTATTTCAAAGTTTAAAGTTCCTTTGCCCAAAAGTATCATTTTAATGCACTAAATTACTGACTGATTTTTTAAAAAATCTTCCCATTTTATCTGATTTTCCTCTCAGCTCTAAATTATTAAAAACATCTAAATGTTTGGTCTTTTGCCAAAAAGTGTAGGCAATTTCACATTATATAGTTTCCAAATTTGTGATCCGACTATAAAAAGAAGACATGGCATCCAGAATGAATGAAACAGAAACTTGAAGGGCAATGAGGTTTCAATTTTAAAAGAATGTTAGTAGGAAGGTAACGTCACTGTAGACTAAATGTAGAAGAGCAAGCGAAGAGACATTCAAGATTCAAGATTAAGATGGAAAAGGAAAGGAAAAAATACCGAATATGTTCTAGGGAAGAAGAATTTTTTTTTTTTTCTTTCTGTGAAGTAGAACTGATTCAAAAGTGAAATTAATGATTCTCTTATAAGAAGAGGCAGGTCCTAAAGGTTAAACCCATTACGTTGTATAACTAGATATGACTTACATGTTTAGTCATCCAAAGGCATCATTTGTAAAGTGTTGTTAAGCAAATACAAAATCATTTTACAATCAAAACCTATGTTGTATTTGGGAAGGGAAATGGGTCTTCAGGGTGAGGGTGGTTGTGGAGAGTAGAATGTCATAACAGCCCCTGTCATGGGGTAGTTACTCTGACAATGTTCCCAATATCGGAGAGCTCTTTAAAAATTCAAATGAATTCATTATTTTTGCCCTAAAATTCTGAAATAGTTGAGTTTCCAGCAGTTCAATGAATAAACTTGTTAGTTAGAAGTCACAGAGATATTCATATTTCCTATCATCCTCACAGTTAAATTTAGCCTAAAACCAAACATGCTATGCTTGAAACTCCAGGACCCAGATTGTAGATGTGGTGCTGCCAATGGATTCTTTATATGAATTTCATGCACTCCAGGTCTATTCTTTTCATGAGATAAGAAAGAAGAGAGCACAAAACTCAGAATGTTGCTGCTGTATATGACAATGGACAGCAAAGTCTTACTTTAAGTATCCAATATAGGAACTATTTATTATTTCAGTATGTCTGTTTATCTTGAATTTGCTGATGTTACATTCTTAAGAGCACTAAATCCTGACATTTGGACTCTTTGCAACTAGATTCAAAGTCATCCACTTAGCCCAGAACTTAACCACCAAATTGTGAGAATTCCCTGCTCAAAGAACTTCCCTGGCTCCCTACTGCCTACCCATGACATGGGAATCCTTTGGTCAGGCATTCAGGTGCCTGTACAGTTAGCCACTCGGCCATCTAATTCCATGAATGCAAGCTAAATTAGTCCTGCCTATCCTACACCACTTCTGTTTTAACATAATTTTAAACAATTTCCCTTACTTTATAAGCAATATGGGTTTCTAGTATAAGATGAGGAAAATATAGAAAAGGAAAAGAAGAAAATGAAAAGCTCTTTCTGCCACTTGAAAAAAATCAATATCAATTGCTAGCATTGTTAACAAGTTTGAGACTATATTGAGTTTAAAGATTTATACTCTTGCCCTAATGCAGCATGTTTACATTGCTTTATGGTGTGAAACGATATATACATTTTTGAGGGCATCTCTGATAATTACTTGTAAATACATTCCTGAAAGTAAAATTACCGAATTCCAAAGCAGGAGGATTTTAAAGATTTCCATGTTAAACCAATACATTCACCTGTAGAGAGCCTCTCTGATATAACCTCCCCACAGGCAAGGATGAGGTGCCCATTTCCCCAGCTGTCTTCACCTGTGCTTGTATTTGACATTTTAAATGTATGAATATTTTATGTATACTTTCATTCTTTCCTTAGTGATTTTTTTTTTTTTTTTTTTTTTTTTTTTTTTTTTTTTTTTTTTTCAAAAGGTCATTATTTTATAAACAAAAAAATTGTTCGGACATAATTATTTTATATAAGATT
>CAUYPK010170368.1:0-26050 GCA_963574355.1 Loris lydekkerianus
TGGAGGCAGGATTGACGCTGCCCCAGCCAGGCCTGCTCATCTGCAGTCTCGTCCTTGTACACGTGGAGGCAGGATTGACGGCTGCCCCAGCCAGGCCTCCCACTCCGCATTGGTCTCATTCCTCGGCTTTCACTTTGGAGCTTCATGGTACAGTGTGGCTTGTTCCCCTTTCCACAGTTGTTGGTGATATTTTGGTTGATGTGTTTGATTTTCTGCTTTTGGTTTATTTTGTTGGGTAAAGAAATTTAGTGTATGAAGTTCATTCTTTACTCTTAGTTTGAAAGTGTTTAGTTAGATGTGTTTCTTAAAGTCAGAGCTGCAGTTCAACATAAGCATCAGAATGATATACAGAGTTAAGGGAGTTAAATGTAAAAACTAATTCTATAAACATTTAAGTGAAAACATTGATGATAAATACTGGTTTTATCTTCAATTACAGGACTGTTTAAATATAAAAGCATAAATATAAGTTAAAACAATAAAATAATGCTTCTTTTGCCGTGACAGTTGGCAGCATTTTTTTTTTCATTCATTGCTAATGCAGATGTGCTCAACAAGCCTTCAGTGTGCTGGTGGGGTTAGAACTTGGTGTATCTTTCTGGAAAATAATCCGACAGTATAAAAGTGGGATGTGTGTATTAAAAATGTTTGTATCTAAAGATACGGTTTCTATGACATTTATTGACCTAGGAAATTGTTCTGAGTGCTTTGGAGAGGCAGAGCAACGTAGGTAATGAGGGGCTGGGCTTTATCACTTGCTTTACCTCTGACTCACTCTGTAATCTTAGACAGCTTCGCCTCTGCTTCAGTTCTGTCATCTGTAAAGTGAGCACAAGTCAGGATTTATCATAATCATCTTGTGCTGCTTCAGTAGCACACAAATGGTGATTATTATTCAGGTTGTCAGTCTTAATAATGAAATATATTGTAATCCTGATTATAATTTAAAATGCAGAATGCCAAAATTTAAAGGAGTTATCTCTGGCTTGTAGAGTTGTTGTTTTGGTTTTGTGCTTTTTCAGTGCTTTCTTGTTGCCTCTAATAATCACATTAGTACGAAAATAGCGTCCAGATGGTTTTTGGATGGTGTAGAGAGTGCTACTTGTATTTGTAGAGAGTACCTATTTCAGTTAGATTTTTAAAACTTATGGGCGGCTCCTGTGGCTCAAAGGAGTGGGGCGCTACCATATGCCAGAGGTGGCAGGTTCAAACCCAGCCCCAGCCTAAAACTGCAAAAAAAAAAAAAAAAAAGCTTGTCTAACATATTGTTGAAAGTAATTTCAAACTACCATTTGAAGATACGTAATCTCTTTACCATTTAAGAACAAGCAAAGAAATTCTTGAATTTCATCTCATACTTAATTCCTGAATATCGCTTTCAAATAACTAGCCATCCTCTGAGCTGCTAGCTGGCCTCCTGCAAAGTGAATCCAAGTTCTAAGAGCCTGACCTATTGATTTACATGTTAGCACCTTTTTGAAACTGTTGTGATAAATAAAGGTGCCATCCTGAAACAATGCCAGGGTTCAGCATTCTTTTGCATACTTTATTCTTAAGGGCTGGAGTTGGAACAGCTGAAAATTACAGTTCCTGATCTGCTCTCTGTACCAATATATTTTGTAGAATGAGGAAGCTAAAAGTTTGGGAAGGTGGGGAACTGGAGAAAAAGGAGAAGAGAAATGAACCACGCTGGGATATGGCAGATGATAAGGACTAATCATTTTCTACTTCCTTTGTTCCTCTTGTATTTTAAGTGGTTATTTGGTGGTTTGGTATTTACCAATCAGATATAGGATGATTTAATTTAAGAAGTTGTTCTTTTTCTATCTGTACTTCTGAGAAATGTAAAAAGTGTTAACACATCTTGTAAATCTTGAGAATCTTGTGAAATTCTCATGCAGTGTACTTAAAGCTGTCTTAGGTCTCAGAAATGTATTGCTGTAGCAACATTGTTTTATTGTTTGATGTTATTTAAAATAGTTTTTGATTATTCATTTACATTTATAAATGCCTAGTACTTTTTTTTTGTATTTTTATGTGATAGAAAAAAATGTGAACATAGAAACTGTTTCCATTTTAAGCAAGTTTGGTAACTGAAGCATTTGGTAGATGTATAAGGATTTTAATGCATATACATAAAGTATATGTCGATAACTTTGAACATGAGAAATCACTTTATTTTTGTCAAAAGAAATATTGGTCATTTAAAAATACTCATTTAATTTTTACTTTGTTCACTGAGTTCTGAAATGTCAGGTCGGTGATTTAAAGTTTATAAAGAAGTCACATTGTTGCTTTTTATATATAGTTATAAACATAATGGGAAAATGTATTTTGATGAAAAATAGCTTATATATTTTTGATTGGTAGATATTTTCTTTTGTGGTAAAATTTTGTGGATTGTAAATTTAGATATAATAGTAACTCATTTATCATTGCCTCTTTAGATTCCTTAACTTCAGGCACATCTCAACTTTTTATTTATCCATCTGCCATTCCTTGCCAATAGTGTTGCACTTTTCTACAATTTTGGAAAATCTTGGAAATCAGATCCAGGGATTATTAAAGCTACAGAAGAGCAAAAGAAAAAGGTAGCAAAATATAAGGCATTTGGCAAATTAGCAACATCTGTAGAATTTATGAGAGACAGTAGAAGAAACTGTCTTTTAGAGTATGAAGAAATTTGGAACTCAGTGAGAGTGTGTTATATTCGGTGCCCACCCCGGTATTCTCGTGAAGCCTGTCCTGACACTTCCAGGACATGTACTGATTCCATGTTTCTCTCCCTTATACAGCTACTGTGATTGCTTTAGGCGTGAGCGTAGTACCTTCAACATCCCTGAAAATTCCCAGGAAATAAAATGCATTTAGACAGTGTTTTTCAACTTTTTACAAATCTCACAGTACTCTTGACAGTTAAATTTCCATGGCATACTGAAATTAATGTTGATTTAAAAAGGGTATACTTTCTGTGCTTTGAACTTCTTTCAAAATAATTTAATTAATGAATCCTTAAAAATTTTTGCAGCACACCTGAGATCCTCTCATGTCATACCAGTTGAAAATCACTGATTTAGTAGATAACTGTGCTGAATGACTATATAAACTAAAAGGCCGGTATACTGTTATAATAACTAAATATTTATATTAGTTATTTATGTGATCCAGGGCACTCCTTCTCTTATTACCCAGGTACTTAAGAATTAAGAAACCAAATTTATAATCTAAAGAATATTGTATATTTAGAGAGTTAGACTGCAAGTATTTTCAGTTATTTTAAGAGATGTTTTATTTAGTTTCTTAAAAACAAGAAATCGTGGAGGATTGTTCCTGCCCATAGTAGACTGAGGCAGTGGCAACTTCTTGTGGTCTCATCCCCCCTTCCCTTTCTGGGCCTCATGGATACTGTGGTCCTTATGTTCTTCAGTATTTGTACTCTGATGAAATAGCACAAGTAAATGAGCAAAGGCTTTTCTTTCTTTTGAGCTGAAGACATGGGTAAATTAAGGATGAACATCATGTTTGTTGACTCATAATGATGGCAGAAAAGTTGGCGAGCTTTGTTCAGTTTTGAATAAAATGACTTTTTTTAATTCACAGACAATAGTTGAGCTTGCAGAGACAGGAAGTCTGGACCTCAGTATATTCTGCAGCACCTGCTTGGTAGTATTTTCTTCTTTGTTCATTCCTTTGTTCCTGACAGGGCACAGCATAGAGGGGATGGGGAACAAGGACAAGCATTTCTTTGGTTGAACATACATTTTTGCCCCTCCCCCCTTACCGGAAGTACCATTAAAGTGGCACAAGAGGGAAGGGTGGTCAGAAGGCGTTCCCTTGGAAATGTAGACCTTGACTACGTTTCTGATTCGGAGGTGCCATTTATTCATACTCGTTCTCATTCTTTTTCTCTTAAAATGTAGCTCAGTAAATTAAAAACTAAGTAATAAATTACTTAAAGTCAAAGATTTACTGTGATTCCCCGTGAGATGTTTTAAAACTACATTTTAAGAAAATTTGTTCTTGTATTTAAAAGTTACAATGAGAAAAATCCATTAGACATCTTGGAATACAACATGGCCTTCAAACAAGATCCACTGGAATAGTTTTTGTCTGTATTAGAGTGTTTGTGCTACTTTAAACACTATTTTAACTTTTTTTTTTTTTTTTGAGACAGTCTCACTGTCCCCCTTGGTAGAGTACGTAGCACCACAGCACACACCCAGCTCACAGCAGCCTCAAACTGTTGGGCTTAAGCAATTCTCTTGCCTCAGCCTCCTAAGTAGGTGGGACTACAGGCGCCCGCCACAACACCTGGCTATTTTTTGTTGTAGTTGTCATTCCTGTTTAGCTGGCCCAGGCCAGGTTTGAACCCACCAGCCTAGGTGTATGTGGTTGGCGCTGTAACCACTGTGCTATGGGCCCCGAGCCCTATTTTAACATTTTAATTAATTTATTTATTTTTTGAGACAGAGTCTTACTGTGTTGCCCTTGATAGAGTACTGTGGCATCACAGCTGACAGCAACCTCCAAATCTTTGGGCATAAGCGATTCTCCTGCCTCAGCCTCCCAAGTAGCTGGGACTACAGGTGCCTGCCACAACGCCCGGCTATTTTTTGATTGTAGTTGTCATTGTTGACTTTAGCTGGCCCAGCCTGGGTTCGAGCCTGCCAGCCTTGGTGTAGAGGCTGGCACCCTACTCACTGAGCTGTGGGCGCCGCTGTATTGTGATCATCTTCAGCAGGTCTGTAGGGAAAGATAGATATGAAATTGAATAGTATTTATTTATGGAGTTAGGTATAGTAATACTGATGTTGTTTATTATACATACCAGTTTTCTACAGAAGACTGTTTTGTACATAGGCTGCCACAGTGGTTAAGTCATGTTCCATTTTTACATGGAAATTGAAATATCCCCAAATCATACATGAAACTAAATGTACTTTCATTCCTTTATATAGTGCAAGTGAACTAATGTCTTAACATTTGGTTAATAAGATAGACTTAGTTCATGATTATTGAGTGAGTTTTTGAAACAGAATTCTCGTTTCACAAATTGTTTTTAGGTTATTTTACTTAATGTTATTTGACCAGTTATGATTTTGAATATTCAAAGTACATACTGCTTTATTTTTGGTATCAACTTTTAGGGTACTGACTGGATTCTTTTGTATGTTCAGACATTATTTTAAAGGATTTTTATTTGTGTGCTTTACCAGTGGGTAATTTATAGGATTGATGTTCTTAGCTTAACATCTAGAATGTTTTGATATGCTGCTGTTCTGTGGAAATAATATTTTGTTCCCCAGAGTCAAGTATGTAGTGCTGATATTCTTGCCATGTGGCAAATTATTTATGTGGTCACTCGATAGAGACAGTGGTTTTATTGTGCAATAAATATCTGATGGCAAGAACAAGACTATTTGTCACCATAGTATAGCTATTTTATCATAAGCCATGTACTTCTAGATAGATAATTCCTTGTTATAAAATAAAGGGCATATCCTATTATAAAATGATTCAAATTGATAAGAGGTAGTTATTATATGGGAATGTTTCACTTTGATAAACATACACATGTAGTAGAGTTTTTTGTTTTTTGCTTTTTTAGTTTTGGCTGGGGCCAGGTTTGAACCCGCCACCTCCGGTATATGGGGCTGGCGCCCTACTCCTTGAGCCACAGGCGCCACCCAAGTAGTAGAGTTTTTTTAAACGAATTACTTTGTAAGTCAACCAAGGAGACAGGTTGAGGAATCTGGAGACACATCACCCCTTCACTGGTCAGTCTGTTGTACGGATTTTCAACTAGTGTTGCCCAAAGGGAAAACCTAGTTGAAGGTTGGAAGTGAGGGTAGAAGTTGCTTCATACATCCCCCTGCATTCCCCTTAATAGATTTAGGCTCACATCTGTGGTAAAGAATAACTTCCCTTTGTCTTTGGCTCACAGATCATTTTGGTAAATGTGAGAATGGCACACTCCACCTGTACCTTTCACCTGTTTCTATAGTGTATAACCTTACGCAAACTGATGAGGAAATGGCAGTGCTTTTGCTGAAACCCCAATGAAGGGTGTTGTAAGTGTTTTCTGGCATGAGTTAATAACTCTAGCTCTTATCACTTATCCAGCACTGGGACTGCCAACCCTTTGGGGATCACCGTTGAGTGTTTGTATACACTTGGCTGATTTGGAGTAATGTAGGGTAAAAAAAGCATTTCAAAACACTTAAAGCAGACATCATAAATGTGAATTCTTTATTCCCTGTTAAGAGCTTAAGAATGGAATTTTTTTTTTTTTCTTTAAGAAATAGTGATTATATAAATCTCTTAAGCATGTTCTTTCTTCGATACAGTCAAACATGTCAGCAGGGAAAATGCTTAATCTGAGATCTTAGGAGGGAAATAGGGTGCTTATTGTTTGTTGATGGATTTGTTAATTTGGGAAAGATATGTATTTTGTTAATGATTTCGAACGCTTCTTTTATTCACTTGTGACCTTCCCTTTAGTAAGGAACAATTTCATTTTGTTTAATAGCAACTACAGTATCATGACTATTAATTATTAATAATGAGACATAATTTAGAAGTCTGGAAAGTGATGTTTTTATTCAGAAATTTGAGGGATGTGAATTAAGTATGTGTAGTGTCATTTATCATATCAAATTGGTTTTTAATTCTTAGTTGTTATTTTTGTAAATTGATGGTTCTCTTCATTCTCAAGAGTTTATATTCTGGAATAGCCTTATCCTTTTAGTTTTTGTGGCTGTAGTTGAAATTTCATTAAAGAAAACAATAGTTATTTTTGTTTGAATTCATTCATTTGGAAACATTGGTATAATGCTTTTTAAGTATAGGGGTTTTTTTTTGATAATTGTGTTTTGACAAAATAAATGTCTTTCTCTCTTAGTATAGTGTCTTAAATAAATCCTTTAACATGCCTATTAACAGATACGGAAACCAGTGAGGTCCAAACACTGTGGTGTGTGCAACCGCTGTATAGCGAAATTTGATCATCATTGCCCGTGGGTGGGTAACTGTGTAGGTAAGTTATACTAGAAATCTCTAAATATAGTGTTCATTTATGTTACTTTAGGTAACTAATAATGTACAGTATTAAGTTGATAGTGGAAAGTTTATTCCTGTACCTCTCATTCCTCCAGTTATCTTCTGGGTGACTAAGCAGCAGCTCAGCTGACTAGGGGGGTGTGAGCAATCTTGCAGTGTCATTTCTCATCAGTTCTTTCTGGTGCCTACTTGCTTTCTCTTCTGGGTAACAATGAAATTGATAGGAGGTAAATAATACTGATTTTTAATTAAACTAGAGAAAGTAAGGCAGTGAGATTTGAAATAATGTATGTAGAGAGGCACAGAGGAATGGCGGGAAGAGTTGTACACACCCTGGTGTTGAGGAGTGGCGCAGTCACAGGGGCTGAGAGCTGGCCCTGGAGATTGTATGGGATGATGCGGGAAACATCACAAAGATTAAGTAAGTATACAGGAGAGAAGCCTTTGAAAATTTGAATTATAAACTTTATAAAAACAAAGAAAAGATAGGAGTAGTTTAAATCCTCTAAAAGGAAAGAATAGGAGTAAAGTCAGAATTGCAATTTAGTTTTTGGGAACTCCTTTGCCTTCAGAATCAACATCTTTTCAGCCATCACATCTTTGTGTGTAATTATAAGCATTCTTATTTTAAGATTTTTATTAAAATACTTATTTTCTTGAAAACCATTTTATAAAATAATGAATGTGGTTATTGTCTGAGTTGTATCACACCTTACATGGCATACCCCTCAAAGGTGTATTACCAGGTTTTTTTTTCTTTGCTTTTTTTTTTGTTGTTGATACATGATTTTATTGGTTAACATTATTGTGGGTTTTTCTTTAATCACATAAATGTCTATTTAATAAGTTCCCAATTCCATTTGAATCGCTGTTTGTGGACAAATCTGTGGGTTTCTTAGTGTCTGTATGTCCGATCTGGTTTTGAGACTGTGAATTTACTAAATTATGAATGAGTAAGAAGCACCTTGTGTTGTACTTACAGAAGTGAGAGAAATTGCTGGTCCTCAGGAAATTTCTCACAGGTTAGCAGTAAGCTGGCAGGACCACTCTGACCTGGGCTGTGGGTCTTGGCTTGTCACATTTAGAACCTCAATTTCATAGATCCTTAGGTTACTCAGTTCTCAGAAACAACCCTTAACTATCAAACTCTGAAATGATTCCCCTGCATTCAAAACATGGTTTATTTAGTTGCACTGGAAGTTGTTTCAGTGCAAAGATAAATCTAGGGTCCTGCCTCCTCCTGACAGCAAAGGCTCTGAAAACCTCAATTAGTATTTAAAATTATGTTTCAAGATACATTGCCCCTTTCCCTTACAGAGATCAAAACAATATTATTATCCAACAAATTACTCTCTTTCACAGATAACCACCATAATTTTGGTGGTTATCAAAAATTATTAACCACTTTCCTACCACCACATTTTTCTGGCAGGTGACAATGTCCCTAAAAAGGACATAGCTTTGCTTAACCATTTGTTTTTTATTAGGTTAAAATAAAAAAAAATTGCTTCTGTCTTGCTCTCCAGGTGCCGGCAACCATCGGTACTTCATGGGCTACCTGTTCTTCTTGCTTTTTATGATCTGCTGGATGATTTACGGTTGTATTTCTTGTGAGTACAATTAGTTTTTTGCCTTCTTAAAACATAAATATTTGCACACTCAGATTTTACTTACCATATTAACAAATTATTACAGTGACAAAAATCTTTTAACTAAAAAATTATGGTTTGGGACACCTTAAAAAGCACAAGAGAAAAATAAACAACAGATCTTTGAGATATGTTCAACATTTAGTATAAGCAAACAGTGATTATCAGTTAAATACCATTTATTTATTTATGTATTTATGTTTTGAGACAGAGTCATACTATGTCACCCTCAGTAGAGTGCCACTTCACAGCTCACAGCAACCTCAGACTCTTGAGCTTAAGGGATTATCTTGCCTCAGCCTCGCAAGTAGCTGAGAATCCAGGCGCCTGACACAATGCCCAGCTGTTTTTTGGTTGCAGTTGTCATTGTTGTTTAGCAGGCCCAGGCCTGGCTCAAACCTGCCAGCTTTGGTGTATGTGGCGGGCGCCCTACTCACTGAGCTATGAGCGCTGAGCCTGACTACCTTTTAATATTGTGTTCTTTGTGAAAATATGTTGGTTTAACAGGCTTCGAAAAGCTTCCGGGTAACATACACCAGCATTTTTCACATGCTTGCTTTACTTGAGTAGTTTATAGATCAGTGGTTGTGCTAGTTGTTTTTTCTTTCCAAGCAGTTGGGAAAATAAAGTTTGCACAGAACTTGAAATATTTTGAAAAGTAAGGTATAATTGTTGCCTATTAGAGAATATTAATATATATCAGAAGTTACCTTTTTAAGGATAGGTTGTCCTTCATTCAGTCATGTGGATTTAGTACCTTAGAAGAAGTAATGGGTTTTTATTGCACTAAGACCACAGTCTGAAAAGAGTTTAAATCACGATACTACTTGAACTGCTTTATGCTTAGCATAAAGATGTATTAGATCCTGGTTTAAGAACTAAATCTTGGAAAGGTGATTTTCTGGTCCTCTTAACCCTACAGATTTAAAAATGATCAGTGTTATTGCCCTAATGATCAAAAGGAAGCTACTTCCTAAAATAGCGATGGGTAGATTTGGTAACAGCTTAACCAAATTTCTGATCCAACACTTCTGAGAGAGAATAGTATTTCCTGCCAGTGACGGTAGTTCTTTATGGCAGCAGCTCTCAGAGAGCAGAAGATTTTGTATTAGAGAAGCTTACCTCACTAGGGTGAGCCTGTAGTGTTATATGCCTCCCCAACACACACAAATCTCCCTCATGTACATCCTCCTGTCTTTGTGTAAAGACAGTGTTTTTTTAAAAAATACTGTGTGTATGTAGTACCAATCAAATATGACTATCCTTAAGATATAGTAGCATTTTTACAGATTACTGAATGTCATGAATTAAATCTAGACTCTTAGGTTGTGTTTTCTAAGCGATGCCAGCACAGATGTCTGTGTGAGGTTCTTGGGGTGATTGCTGAGCAATGTGAGTATTTCTGGTTTTAGACTGGGGGCTGCACTGCGAGACCACTTACACCAAGGATGGATTTTGGACATACATCACGCAGATTGCCACATGCTCTCCTTGGATGTTTTGGATGTTTCTAAACAGCGTTTTTCATTTCCTGTGGGTGGCTGTCTTGCTCATGTGTCAGATGTACCAGGTATGTGCAGGTGCACCAGCTGAAAACTCTTGTTCCTGCTGATATGAGAGGTGGTAGGGTGTTCTCTGCCTAACCACCCTGCTTTTCAAGGATTAATCTTATTTTCAGTTTCCCTTTCCCTTTCCTTTCTACTGCCCTCTTCTATTCTTTCCTCTTCTGTTAGAACTTGTAGTACTTCTCTCAACAAAATTTTTGTTTATTCTTGAGTCAAATTCATGATGTATGTGAGCTTAGATTGATGATGCCATTAACTTTGTGTTTATTTTCACTGTATTTTATTATATATGGATGTCAATATTTATTCAAAAGCTTTTTAAAAGTAATTAAGGATATTTTAAAAGCTCTTTGTCTGGATACAGGGTCTGTCTGTCCACATACATCATGCTAAGTAACCTGTTCTCAAATACCCATTGAACTGACTTTCCACAGAGTCAAATGATATCGTTGATGATCTTTAAAACCAAAAACATACTTTTTTTTTTTTTTTCCTCCATGCTAGTCCTTTTGAGAATTACCTTGTTTTTACATTAAATATTCAGAAAGAGTAATGGTTTGCTTTTTCTGACCTCTTAGATATCATGTTTAGGTATTACTACAAATGAAAGAATGAATGCCAGAAGATACAAGCACTTTAAAGTCACAACAACGTCCATTGAAAGCCCATTCAAGTATGTACATGTTTATAAATTTAATTTTTCCTTTGTCATGCAAATTATTATTAACCAGACTCTGTAATTATCTTGTGATTACATCTAAGAGAAATATCTGTAGCAGTGGCATATGAAATAGGGGGTATTTCTTTTACTTCACTGTTTGTAAAATAGCTTTTAAATCCTACAGAATTTAAGACTTCTGGAGAAGTAACATTAGTTCGCTCAATATGACACCATAACAGATTCATCACGTTAACATATATATTTGTGATACCTCTTTATATATGTATATACCTATTTTTTAATTGTAAATTTGCATTTAATCTGGTGCTTTGAAACAGTAGAGTCAGCCCTCAAGTTTTTACGGTGATAGTAACTATTGCATACTTGCAGAAAAGAAGCAAACCTTACAAATAAGAACAAAGGGAGTCAGTTGGGCAGTTTTGAGAATTCTTCCATAGGTACAATAATTATATCAGATATAAAACTGGTTGCTTTTCCAAATGTGTTATTGAAGTCCTAAAATTCCATGAACTTATCTGTGACATTTCTTTTTTTAAATTGTTATTCCTAGCTCCACTGCCAAAGTCATGCTATTTATAATTACTGTTTCTTTTTCTTTCTTTCCCAATTTTGGAGGTAGTTTGTCTTCTTGCAAAAGAGCCACCAGTCAAAGAATTGTAATAAAAACTCCATAAGGCATAGGAATGAAGTAAATGCACATTTGAATGACTTTAAAATTTAATTGTGTAGCCCCTTAAGTTAGCAAAAGAAAAAAATACCAGTGTTGGCAGAGAATTGAAGAAACATAAATTCATATATATTTTGTAGTGTTACAAATTGGATCTTTCTTGCAAGTATCCTGAGTTTTTAATTTTCGAAAAATATAGTTACTGTAAAAACTATATTGAACATAGGTATTAAGTCATTTGTACTAACTGACATTTTTCTTTCTGTTCTTTTTGGGGGGCCATTTTTAGCCACGGATGTGTAAGGAATATTATAGACTTCTTTGAATTTCGATGCTGTGGCCTCTTTCGCCCTGTTATCGTGGACTGGACCAGGCAGTATACGATAGAATATGACCAAATATCAGGATCTGGGTACCAGCTTGTGTAGCAGCGTCTTTATCCTATGAAGCATATTGCTGAGTGGTGCCTGGAAATTGTGTCTGTCCACGTCTCTCTCACTCGAATCCACGTCCTTTGAGCAAGAGCATGCTATGTGTAGGGCTAACAGTGAATTTAATGGTCTTTTGTTCAACACTTTTATTAACAAAAGTAAACATGGACAGAACACACTGCCATTTCTGGGAAGAATAAAGATCATAAAAGGAATTTTAATGGTTCTGAATGTGGAAATTCACAATATATTCACCATTTTGTTTTGTTCTCATAGTATTTTTCATGAAAAATGGGTGAACTTACTCTTTTGACAGACATGGAATACTGATCAGAAATGTTTGATTTTAATTAAAACTAAATTTATGCTATATGACTAAATTTTAGGATGCAGTCAGTCTATTAAAAAGAATTGCATCTAATTCCAGGAGGATTGTCTTACATTGATTGATTAGTATTATGTACATTTTAGAATGTACATGTAAATACTGTGATGAAAATCATGTGGTTTTATTAGGGATCTACTGTACTGTGTCTTCAAAGGCACAAGAAAATAATGTTCACAATAAAATGTGCTAACAATATTTTGTTTCTATCAGCTGTTGCAGTGCTAATATATTTCTAGTTAAGTGAAATAATTTGTAGTAACCTTGTTCTGAGGTTTTATGGTCTGATAATGAAGCACTTGCATGAGTATAGTAAGTTATATTATTTTGTTCAAATTTAAAAGCCCTACTAAGTGCATGATACACCACATAGAATGTACACTAGCAGATACTCTCCAGTGAAGCATAAATTAGAATTTAATTTGATGTTAAGCAGTCCTATTTTTAAAAGAGTCAAGGTGATATTTTCAAGAAAAGGCACAATAATGCAAAATTCTCAGTCACGGAGATAAGTGGATATACTTTTTAAATTCTGAGCTGCAAAGTAAATTATAGACAAAATGGAGTTTTTGTAAAGATAGAGCATGATCTCCGTACAACATGTGAATAAAAGAAAAGCTATTGGTATAGTCTGGTTTCTAAAAAATGACCTATCAGAAAGCAGAATTTAACCCCCAAGATTATTTCCATTTTTCTATTGAATATGTTTTGAAATTTATTCTTTCTGAAACGATTTCAGAAAGACTTTCTGTTAACTGTGATGCACTGATGAACTTTTGTCACAGCATTTCCGCACCTTCATGGTGAACTACCCTGCACCTTCCTGGCTGTTGTTGACGGAGTGAGACTGGGTTAGTCATCTTACGTGTCGTAGCAAACTGTGGCTCGAGCCCCTGTGGGAAACCTGTGAGAGGGAATGGGGTGGGAGAAGGGAACGGGAAGGGTGGTCAGCCTGATAACAGATCCTAGACCAGTGTAAAGAATGTGTATCTCTATGTAAATAATTTACCAAATAGTTTTCTCTTTGTGTCTGACGTTTAGTGTTTTTAAAGCTGCTCATTTCATTTTATCCAACCAAAAAGAAAAGGGAGATAACTAATGAGCTTCTAGTGATGTTCAAACTTGCTGTTAATAGGCATTATACCCTGCAAGTTCACTGCATGTCTGATGCTTGGTAAAATTAGTATTCTCTGTAAAACGCAGACCACAGGTATTAAAGCAATCTAGTGGTATACCCGCCCCTGGCCTTAGAAGGAGGAGCAGTGAAGATGTATATAGTTGATGTTCAGTATTTCCAAATACCATTTTTATATAGTAGTTTCTTTGAATATAATTCACACATCATAAAAGATTACCCTTAGTGTATGTGAGTGTTTTAATAATAGAAAATTGGCATATGTACTTTATTTTTGAAAAGGGAAGAGATGGGTGTGGGTGGCAATAGCATCGTGCCATTTTGTCATAGAATGTAAAAAATTGGTTAATGTTACAAATGTTTCTGCTAGTTTTGACTACTAATTGGGGGAAATTTTAGATAATTTTTAAATTCAAAGTTATTTATACAGTGCTAGAATTTGTTTTAATTTTTTGTATTTTGAGCCACTTTACATGAAGACTCAGTTGCAATTTTTATCAAAAACATTTTTATCAACAGTTGGAGACTACAGTGGTTTTTTTTCAGAGTTTGGATAAGAATGTTGTTACCATGTTCTTTCTCTGTGGTACAATATTCTTTTCGGTACAAAAGAAATGTCTTTCGGTTAAGTATACAAAAACCTCTAGAAATTACATGGAAAATATTAGCAATGTGAATGCTGTAGGAGTAACCATCTCATAGTACCAGTGAAATCTATCACTTAAAAGGTCAGATGGTCAGGAGCCAGCCATGCTGCCCTGCGCCATCTACTATTTTCGTAGGTCCTGTGTATAGAACCAACTAAATCCAGTTCTAAAGTCGTATATGATGGTGAACCTTTTGGGAATAGTTCATATCAGCGTAATTGGATACATTTAGCAAATAGGAACTTAATTCTCAGCTCTGAACGTGAATTACTTCGTTGGAATTTTTTTGTTCGTATTTTTGTTGTTTCCAGGAATTTATTTGAAATATTAATAGGTGTAAAACAGCATCATTATACTTAAGCTATGGATATTTTTATTTTATTTTATATTTTCTTTATTTATAACTGTGCCAAGTATTATTTTGCTACTTACCGTGTTACTCTGTGGAAAGAAAAACCTGTAAAGTGTTTAATAAATTAGCTCTCCTTACATAAATTAAATCTGTCAAAATTTTGTAAAATATTAATCAGAATAAATACTGACTCCTAAGTGTGTACTTGTTTATGATTTCACTCAGTTTACTTTGGGAAAGTGATGAACCATGATGTTGTACCTAGAACACGAAAAGGTTCTTCTCTAATAATATCCTGGTCAGCCAGGAGTCACATGGCACAAGACTGTAGGAATTTGCAAATGTAAAAGGTGGTGGTAGCACACTAAAAAATTTTTTTTCCAATTCCATGTGTATGCATGTGGATGTGTAATTTTTTTTTAATAAAGAGAATACATTTTTCTTTAAGAATTATGGATTCCATGGAGTTAATTAGGATCCTCAGGGACTATAAAATATCTGCAAGTTTTAAATGTAAGTATGTATTATCATAAAATACAGTGAAATGAAACTGACCAAACATTCTAATATTCATGGCAAAAAGAATGTCTTTATTTGGGGATTTACAAAGGAAAGATAATGAAGGAACCCTTTCCTGTTGTTTACATGGCTGTCTAGGGATTGAGGACCCAGTGTATAGAACAAGGAATATTTTCAGATTGGACCAATACTCTATGTGTACTTATTTTGCAATATGGAAAAAAGTGCTTCAAGAGTAGCCCAGAGCGCAGGTAGCAACATTCAGAACAACTGTATAAAATAAAGCCATTGGCTTTCATTCCAGCCCAGTGCTTTGCTCCTCTGTGTCGTCTGCTCATCTCAGTCCTGCCAGGTCGGCCCTGTGATAGGGATGTCTGGTTCTGCGAGTTTATAGAGGGGACTGGAAGCAAGTGGTCAGAACAGGATGAGAAGTCTTAACTTTTTTTTTTTTGTCAGAGTCCCACTATGTTGCCCTCAGTACAGTGCTGTGGCATCACAGCTCACAGCACCCTCCACCTCTTGGGCTTAAATGATTCTCTTGCCTCAACCTTCCAAGTAGCTGAGACTACAGGCTCCTGCCACAATGTCTGGCTATTTTCTTCTTGTACTTGTCATTGTTTAGCTGGCTTGGGCCGGGCTTGAACCCGCCAGCCTTGGTGCATGTGGCTGGCGCCATAACCACCATGCTACAGGCACCAAGCAGAAGTCTTAACTTCTTGTCAGAAAGTAAACCGTCAGTTCCATACAGTGACCGTCCTGAGTTTTCCGTGTGTGTGTGTGTGTGTGTGTGACAGTCACTAGAGACTGGCTTAGCCTGCAGTGATGTCATTGCAGCCTCAACTTCTTGCACTCACCCTCTTACTTCAGCCTCTTGTCACGAGTTTCCTATTGAATACGTGACTTTTAAGATGGAAAAATTAGTAATTGCAAATGGAACAAACACTCAGAATGTCAGGTCAGCTCAAGGAAACCAAATGTGGCCCTTAAATTCTTTTGCCTTTGAGTTGGGTATGAATATTTTGTTCAGATAGATTTTGTTAAAATATAGCTGTCATCAGACACGAGGATAAATTTTTCACAGATTGGGCCATATTTTTAGTACTTTGAGTGTCTTTTTTTTTTTTTTGTAGAGACAGTCTCACTTCATTGTCTTCGATAGAGTGCCGTGGCAACACACAGCTCACAGCAACCTCCAGCTCCTGGGCTTAGGCGATTCTCTTGCCTCAGCCTCCCGAATAGCTGGGACTGCCACACCGCCCGGCTATTTTTTTTTGTTGTTGTAGTTTGGCCGGGGCCCAGTTTGAACCCGCCACCCTCGGTATATGGAGCTGGCGCCCTACTCACTGAGCCACAGGCGCCGCCTGAGATTGTCTCTTCAAACCATCATTGTTGCTGCTATGCTTCTTGGAGCTGTACATTTACAGTTTTCAACAGATTTGGAAATTTGGTCATTTCTTCAAATTATTTTTCCTCTTTCAAGAAACTCCAAGTACACATTTGTTAGCTCACTTGAGATTGGTTTTTTAAATTCTTTTTTTCTCAGTGTTTTTATGCAGTGGCTAGTCATTATTAGTAATTTGATTAGTAATTCATGTCGTATTTTTAAAGTTTTAGTCTACAAAGTGTGATATGGACCTTGTTAAAAATCTATATCTCAACTATAAGTTAAAACTGCTTTAATGTCCTCCCTGCCAATTTTTCTTACCTCTGTCAGTTCTGGATTGGCTTAGATTTTTTTGCCCTTGGTACAGATTGTGTTTTCCTTGTTTGCATGTCTGGAAATGTTTGACTGAAGGCCAAAACACTGAATTGGGTGCCGGATATTCTTGTAATTCTTATAAAAATTCTTGAGGTTTCTTCTGGATGCAGTTAAGTTACTTGGAAAATTTGATCTTTTTAGGTCTTGCTTTTAAGATTTTAAGCAGGACTAGCGCAGTGCTCCTTTTAAGGCTGATCATTCCCCATTACTGACGTAAGAAAGTTGTATGTCTATGCAAAACCCCAGGGTCATGTTTCCCAGTCTCCCTGGTAGGAACAGGCACTGTTCCCACTCAGTGTGACACTAGGCACTGCTGTGTCCCTCAGAGCCTTTTGGACAGAGCCTCCCTCTGGCCCTGGTAGCCACCTAACTTGCGTATCTGTCAGAGCTCTGCTGCAGCTTTCTAGTTCTGTGAACTTTGGCCCGGGCCTCTGGGCCCCCTAGATTCTCAGCTATGTCTCCTCAGCTCCGGCTGGCTTCCAGCCCCACCTGTGTTCTCCCCTCTTACACTGTAACCTGGACATTCTCAAAGCAGTAAGCTTTGGTAATTAAGAGTGTTCTCATTTTTTCACAACTGGCCTTTGTGACCTAATGAGCAGCATCCTGAACATTTTATCATGGAATTTCCTTTGCATCCAGTGAGCAGGTAAATCTGGTTCCTGTTACTTCATCTTTGCTGTAAATGGAAGTGTGAATTAAGTTTTAAAACATGTCTTAATTTATTATGTGGATAATATTAATAAAACTCATAAACAAAAGCTCTTTGGAGTCCTCAATAATTGAAAGTAAAGAGCTCCTGAGATCAAACTGCTTGAGAACCACAGGTCCAGACCAGTATTTCCCCAGATGTTGGTGTTTCCATGGACAGCCAGTTCACTGTAAGATTTCCAAATTAACCATACTTTTCAACTATGGGATCTCCAGGCCTTAAATGTGCAGCATATACTGTTTATCTACAGGGATAACCATACATACATACACACACACACACACACACACACACACACACACATCTGATAACATGCCCTAAAGGTATTTGATCAGGAAGACTGTTAGAACTAGAGTTGACAGTAGTTCATAAATATAAACCAACATAAGGGGATGCAGATACATCAAAGGGGTAGTTATTAAAGAAAAGATGTACATGTTGAACATAGAGCACTTCACTACTGCATTCGGGTTACTCGAGCTACGTTACCCACTTAAATTCAAATGACCAAAGTGATTCCTTGCAGGACCATGTTGCCCAAAGCTAAATTCATTTTTCTACCCCAAGAACCACTAGAAACTAATTTTAGAGTATTTCTGCTGTGGCTCCCAATTTAATCAAGAATGATTTTTAAATATGGTGATCTTATTTTACCAGACAAAAATCTCAAATAGCCACACACTGTCAACTTCATTATTTTTCCTCTAGAAAATCTACTAGCAACCAACTTCCAGTTTGGAATACATGGTAGGAATGGGAAGTGTAGGCTTTGTGTGGGTTTCCCATTACTTCTTTTGGCTATTTCTTACTGCCTAACAAACTTTCCAAAAGTTTGGTGGCTTAAAACATTTTTGTTTGTAGAGCTGCGATTTGGTCAGGGCTCATCAGTAACTCAGGTTGCATCAGGTAAGCTGGTCCAGAGTGGGGAGGAAGCTGAGTGAGGATGTAGTGGGTGGAATATCAGAAGGCTCACTCACCTGCATGCCTGATGGCTGATCTGTGTTGAATGAGTTTCTTAGCGGAAGCTATAGATGTAATACCTACCTGTGGCCTCTGCACGTAGTCAGGGCTTCCCCAGAACATGGTGACCGATTTCCAAGAGTGAGCATTTCAAGAGAAAAGAGGCAGGCAAGATCATCTCTTCTAACCTAGCCTTGTCCACCACTCTTGGTTAACAGCCAACCTTAGTGACATGTTTTTATTTAAAGGGAGGGGAATTAGACTGTCATTTGATGGTGATGTCAAAGAATTGTGGACTTTTAAAACTACTACATGCAGAATCAGAAGTTATTCTATAACTCTTGAACCTCTTTTATTGCCAGTTAACTATTTTTCCAGCCTGGTTAACTAAAATACCCTCCTCTCCCATGAGGGTGCTTATTAATGCCTTATAATAGCAGTCCCCAACCTTTTTGGCACCATGGACTGGTTTCTTCTTTCCATGAAGGTGAGGGTTGTAGAAGGAGCTGAGGCAGTGATGCTGTGTGCTGGGTTCCTCTGGCCTCCAGCCCTAGGACACCTGAAGTTGCCCAAGGCATAGATACAAAATATCCACCCACGACATCCAACATATTCCCGTTAAATAAGTGCTGCTTATTTTTTGGATGTCATACCACACCCCCTTGTCAAAATAAACAATATAGATCTTAGAAAATAATGTGCTTACAGACCAGGCTGGTTCAACTTTTCTAATGTCATTACAGACTGATTTTCACACCTTACCCTTTGGGAGAAAAAAGATTGGACTGAATGTCTGATAAAGAAATAAAGCTTCTGGGAAAGTAATGAAGCCATACTCAAGAGTCTAATCTTTTCTACTTGAGCCAGCTGATTGTACCTGCCCAGAAAATGCAACATTCTTTGCTATTTATGTAGAACTCCCATTTCCAGGAGTTAGTAAATCAGAATCTATAATATTAGAGTATTTAACAAGTCATGCCAAGTCTCAGTCTGTGGTTGTCTGTAAATATTGATGATTTTCAGCTATAAAGGAACTAAACTATAGTGGGGTTGGAAGGGAAGAAGCTGCAGTGCTCATCACGGCTCTGAGCAGCGGAGATGGAGCTGCCTGCCACCTCCCCACCCTCCCTCCTGAGGTAACCGGCCAGCTCGAGACAGACATTCTTTTCAACACCTTTGATGCAAACATTAACCTACTCCGGGTACAATGGGGTTGATTCTCTTTAACAGAGGCCCAAATGATTTTCTACTAACAAATACAGCAGCTCTTCCAAAAGGTTATTTAAAAGACAACACAAAAATCAAGCTGAAGTTTTATTTAAAAAGAAATGGTTCTTAAAAACGCTGGAGAATAAAGCAAAAGGATACCGTGCTCTCTTCCTACAAGCTAGCCAGCCTATCCAGGAACAGGGTAACCGTAAAATGCTGGTGGAATTTCACAGTAGTTTAGTGGTACAAGATCTGTGCCTGGAGTATGAAGAGATTCTCGGTGGGCGATGCTTAGTTCTGGGTTTTCATCCTCACTGAGCATGAACGAGAGCCCCTGCTCCATGGCCATAGCCGAAGCCCTTGGGCCCAAAGTTCTTAGCATAGCATCCTACAAAAGAAAAGAAGAGCTGGTTCAAGTCTGTAAGCTTGGCTAGCATTGCTTAAGACTTACTTAACAAATCACTTAAAGTACCGTATAGACTCAAGTATAAGCCGAGTTTTTGCAGCACAAAATTTGTGCTGAAAAACCTGAACTCGGCACAAATTTTGTGCCCGAAAAAAAACTCATCTTATACTCGAGTATATACGGTAACAAGCTGCTGGTTGTAGCAGAGTTCAAAATCATTTAGGATCAAAGTGTGCTGTGCAGCAAGTATCTTAAAGCCCTGAAAGCAAGCCCGAGCTTTCTAGTTCCAGAGTGCTCAGCTGTGAGTATGAAAGATCAGTTAGATATTTGTCTATTACTTTCAGATGCTCATATGTTTTGCTTAAATCATGAAAGATAACTGTTGAAAGATTTTTATGGGGGGCAGTTCTAAATGATCAGCAAGATTACCTGTGGTTCTTTGATCTGCATATCTCTGGATCTTTCATTTTCAGGTAGCCAGTGTTGACTTCCCTTTCCCTATTTTGAGGGTAACTTTTGTTTTCTTTATGCTGGTGACATTTTATTACACCAAAACCAGGGTAGGATATTCATATAGATAGCAATAAATGAAATTAATTTTACCTTTACAATAGATTTCGCCTTCTTTTTCAGTCAAAGTTGTTGATTCGAGACTCTTCCCACACTTGGCACATCGAAAGCAGTTTTTATGCCAGGGCTAGAAGAGAGGAAGGTGTTAGGGCCTCTGAGAGGCCTGAAGTAGGATTTAGATGTTTGGCAAGAAATGGGTAAGGACGCTCAGCGCAAACCAGGCTTCTGTCTTGTGTGGTTCAACTCCAACTAGACAGCTGAAACCGGCCCTCCTCACTAGCTCACTGTTGATGCCCTTGGTCACCTACACGAGGGCGGTTTCCCTAAGAGCAGTCTCAGCTCAGTCTGCTCCTCTAAAGACTGCCTCCTTTCTGGTTGAGAACACTGTAGCTCAAAGAGGTCAAGGGGCAACTTTTCCAAATCCAGGTACCCAGTGAGCACCAGGCATCCTGACTATTTACTTTTTTCACTATATTTAACAGGCAGATTCTAGGTTTTTTGTTTTTTTTTTTTTAAACAGTCTGGCCTTTTAAAGTTAATGTTCAGGAGTGGTCCCTTAAGAAAACAGTTTCTTTTTATACATAAAAGTGATCTGTTGAATAAGGATATCATTTTAGGAAATTAAGATTCTGGTGGAAATTCATTTAAAAGTTTCATACCAGGCATTTATAAGTCAGCACCTAAGTGAGTGATGTGGCCAAGATGGGGGGAAGGAAGTAGAGAGGAACCACCCACTTTACCTTCCCGGCTCCAATTATCTTCTCGGCAGCGTAGACGGAATCCCCACATCGGGAACACTTCTCAGCACCTCCGTATTTCTGAGCAAACTTAGAAGTGTTTGGATTTGTTGTAGGCCTGTGAGGTTGAACACTTGTGAAAAGATAAAAATAAAAATCAGGCAAGGAACTTGTAAATCCACAAGGCAGGAAGGATAGGACTCTAGGATTTAACCACTGTTGTGTCTCAGGCCGGAGTCCTTTGCAGACCCGTATAGAGGAAAGAGTTAAATCTCAGGTGCCAGCCAGTTATTACTTTGTCTAATTTACAAACTCAGTTAAGTTTGGGACCTGTCTTTTTATAATATCTGCTTTTTTTTTTTTTTTTTTTTTAAGACACAAGTCTCATTTTATCGCCCTTGGTAGAATGCTGTGGCATCACAGTTCACAGTAACCTCCAACTCCTGGGCTTAGGCAATTCTCCTGCCTCAGCCTCCCAAGTAGCTGGGACTACAGGTGCCCACCACAACTATTTTTTGTTGCAGTTTGGCTGGGGCCAAATTTGAACCTGCCACCCTTGGTATATGGAGCTAACACCCTACCCACTGAGCCATAGGCACCGACCATATCTGTTCCTCTTAAGTCTGAAAAGAATTTATTTTATTCCCAGCACTAACCTCTCCAATTCTTGTTATACTTTATAAAAACCCACCCGAGCACCTACATTTTTTTTTTTTTTTTTTTTTTTTTGGGCAGTTTTTGTCCAGGGCTGGGTTTGAACCTGCCACCTCCAGCATATGAGGCCGGCGCCCTACTCCTTTGAGCCACAGGCGCTGCCCCAGAGCACCTATTTTTACTCCAGATTCATGTTAATCACATCTAGCTTTTAAATAGGTCAGCTGGCTTATCAGGCGTCCTCAAACTTTTTAAACGGGGCTAATTCACTGTCCCTCAGACTGCTGGAGGGCCGGACTATAGTTTAAAAAAAAAAACAAAAAACAAAACTATAAACAAATTCTTATACACAAAGCACATATCTTATTTTGAAGTAAAAAAACAAAATGGGAACAAATACAATCACACCACCTCATGTGGCCCGCAGGCCACAGTTTGAGGACCCCTGGGTACATGGTCTATAACTGAGAAAATTAAGCAGATTAATTTCCTATAGTATCGAAGAGCAAAATGTGAATAAACTACTTCATGGGAAAATATTTTAGAAACTTTTCCTATTACTGTGTGATCTACTTTTTCTCCGCAGAGGGTGGCATTTTTGTCACTATAGGTCACTGGGTAAACCATATTTCTCACTCTCAGTAGGAATTTTGTTTTCTTGAATATATATACCTACTACGTGCAGAACACCTACTGAGCTTTGAGAAGACTTAAAATCCCTTCTAGAATCTTATAAATTAAATTCATTGAGCTTATCAATAGCACTCAGCAAGTGGTAGGTTAAGTATCAATTGTTCCTACTGGGAAAACAATGTTTTCCAGTCCTGGACAAGGTGAGAAGTCCTGCAGTGGAAGGGAATAAGGAGTAGTAGTATATGGTCAGGTCAGCCAGAACAGGGGCAGGGGTGGTCTAGGGCTCTGAAGACCATTGGAAAGACTTTGGCTTCTTCTGTGAGGAAAATGGGAAGCTATTCAAAGGTTTTGAGAAGTAAAATGATAAGAATTGAGCTACGTAGGTACTAGCAAGAACACTTTTTTGAGACAGTCACTTTGTCACCCTCTTTAGAGTGCCGTGCTGTCCCCACAGCTCACAGCAACCTCACATTCTTGGGCTCAGGCGATCCTCTTGCCTCAGCCTCCCAAGTAGGTGGGACAATGGGCACCAACCACACCCCCCTGCTATTTTTAGAGATGCGGTCTTGCTCTTGCTCAGGCTGGTCTTGAACTCCTAAACAAAGGCAATCCACCTGCTTCAACCTCCCAGAGTGCTAGATTATAGGCATGAGCCATGGCGACCAGCCCTACCAAGATCACTCTATTGCCTTGTTCAGAGAAGACTGAAGGGGAGCCAGAGATGGAAGCATAAGCCCTGGAGATCAGTTAGATGTCTATTATAACCCCCCAAATTATATTCACTTGGACTAGGTTTGGATTCTAGATAGGTTTTGAAAATGTAAAGATCTGATGAATCCAATCTTTTAGACTTGATTGGCCATAAGATGAGAGAAAAAGAATGACCACAAATTTTATTCTGAGTACTACATTGGAGCTGCTGTTGCTGAGAAGAGGGTGACTGCGGGGGGAGCACTCTGAGGAGGTGTCACCAGCTCAGGTTCATGTGTGTAAGTTTAGGAAGCTGGATGGACATTCCAAGTGGAGATAACCAGTAGGCAGTTGGATATACGCGTCTGGGGTTCAGGTAAAACGTAAATTTGAGAACCAAGGGCAGATAAACCTTGAGACGAGATGTGTTCCCAAGAGTGTATAAATAGGGAAAAGGTGCAAGGACTGAGCTCTGAGAATGGAAGATGAAGAAGGGACCAGCCAGAAGTAACTTAGGGACTCAGCAACACACCGGGAAATGGAAATGTTCTTTACCTCTGAGTTCTGGGGCTGTGAAACTCTAGTTGCTACGGAGACTGTGATGGGCTTGCTCCTGTTGAATTTAACGTCAGATGAAGAATGGAAACTTTAAAATGTCTTAGAGCTATGTTTGGGCGATAGCCTGATTTAACAGTCACATACCAATGGGGGGGTTGGTCAGGGATGCTTTCTTTTCAAATGTCCCTCACTCTCCCCCCTTACTGGTTTATGACTTTAAAATGAAATACATGCTACATGGAACTAAAGTGCTTTAAAAACTTTTTTTTAAAAATCGCCTAAAAACTGGTCTTGTCACTTTCCTACTCAGTGGTCTCCACTACCATATTTTTAAAGTTGTATAAATGTTTAAAATCAAAATGTTAATTTAGAAATGCTGCCTTTTCATTAAACAATTCAAACATTTCACATGCACCTTTAATATTTTCATCTCTTTTGTAACTACTTTTGAGAGTTAACAATTTTCTGCACTTCCACTTAAGTTGTATAATACACAGCAATTTTTGAATCATGGTTATGGCCACTAGAAATTCTAGTTGAAAATGATCTTTAATAAGCTTGTTATCAACAATATCCAGCACTTGCAGTTAAGAGTCCCAAGAAAATTTTCGAAATCTGCCAATCACCACATTAATAAGAACTTTCCACAGAACATCTCCCATCTACCTTCTAACAACTTCACAGGATAATTGTCACCTCAGACTACAGAAGAACTGGAGGCTTGATGCTAAATAACTTGCTGAATGACTAGAGTCCTAGTGAATGGGTGAGCCTGAACTGAAAAATCCAGGTTGGCCCCAATGAAAATAAATTTCCCAGAATGCTGCCTCTCTGCGACATCCTATGAAAATGTTCAGTCTCCATGACTGTTATAATACCACGTGCCACAGGGGCAGTCCAGACCACGGGCGCTCAGTCTGGGCAATGATTTTTTTTAGAAAGGATCACAAAAGCTCAGGTAACAAAAGCAAAAACAGACAAATGAGATCATAGCAAACTAAAAAATGTCTACACATTAATGGAAACAGTAAAGGGACTATAGGATGAGAGAGAATATTTACAAATTATACTTCTGATAAGGGGCTAATAACCAAAATATACAGGGAATTCAATTCAACAGCACGAAAGCAAGTATGCCAATTAAAAATGGGCAAAAGACTTAAATAGTAAAGACACACAATGAGCAACAGGTATATGAAAAAATGTTCAATATCACTTAACAGGGAAATGCAAATCAAAACCAAAATGAAATATCACCTCCTATTAGAATGACTATTAATCAGAAAGAGAAAGATAACAGTAAGGATGTGGAGAAAAAGGAACCTTGTACACTCTTAGTAAGAATATAAATTAGCATAGCCACTACAGAAACAGTATGGAGGTTCCTCAAAAAATTAAAAATACGACTACTGTATGATCCAGCAATCCCATAACTGTTGAATATATATCCATCCAAAAGAAATAAAACCATGAAGAGGTATTTGTACTCCCGTGCCCACTACAGCAATCACAGTAGCCAAGACATGGAGTCAACCTAAGGGTCCATCGGCAGGTAAGTGGATAAAGAAAATGTGGTGCATAATACAATGAAATACTATTCAGCCAGAAAAGGAGAATGAAATCCTGTCACTTTTTGCAACATAGATGAACCAGGTTGACTTCCTGTTAAGTGAAATGGGTCAGGCCCACAAATACCGCACAATCTTTCCCATACGTGGAATCTAAAGTTGGATCTCAAAATAGTATAAAACGGTTGTTACCAGAAACTGAGGTGGTCAGGGGAGAGGGCTCAAAGGATATATAATTACACTTAGAAGAGCCAAAAGATCTATCATATAGCATGATGACTACAGTAACTACATTCTTGAAAAATGCTAAATGAGTGGATATTTTTTACCACCTAAGTGATAATTATGTGAGGTACCTATATACTCGAGTATAAGCCGACCCCCTTAATTTTACCCTAAAAACTGGGAAAACTTAGTGACTCGAGTATAAGCCGAGGTGGAAAATGCAGCAGCCACTGGTAAATTTCAAAAATAAAAATATATACCCCAAACAATTACAATAATTG
>CAUYPK010170369.1:0-11777 GCA_963574355.1 Loris lydekkerianus
TCGTGGGGTATGCCCCTAGATCAATGCTTTTCAACCATTTTCATTTCACAGCACACTTGAACCTGTAGTTAAACTTCCAAGTCACACTTAAATCATGTTGACAAAAAAAAAAAAAGGTAAAAAAAAAAAAAAAAAAAAAAACAAAAAAACAAATATACTGCCTGGGCTTTGAACATCTTTCAAAAATAATTTAACTAATGATCTTTAAAGATGTTCACAGCACAGCTAAGATCCTCACATGGAACACCAGTTGAAAATCAATGATTAATAATGTTTTCTTCACACTCCAAGAACTAAGATTGCTGTGGTATCAGACATCTGGAGACAGGAGCGCACCTGTAATAATCTTATACACTTTACATTTAAACAAGTTTATAATGAGTAATATATACATTTAACTTCCATCTTTGATCTTATAGCATAGTTTTATTTCTCATACACGTATACATCCATAAGATGCACATGTTTAAATTACAGTATATTTTATAGTTAAATGGGTTTTAATCCCACAGAGAAGTCACCACCGAACTCCTGTCTCAGGATCCTGTGGCTCTCATAAACTTCTTTGGCTCAGATACCTGAGAAGCCCAAATTTTTTCTGTGATGGGGGATCAATTAGCCGTCACCTGACACAGCCCTAATAAGGATCTCCTCGCTTCATGGAATAATCTGCTCCACTTTCAGAAACTTTATGATCTTTGTTTATGAAACCGTTAATAGAAAATAGCTAACCAGATAGCCCCCTTAAAAAATCCACCTCTCTCTATCTCTCTCTCTCTCCTTGATTCAGGAATTTCTTCCTTTCAGGCCTTTTCTACAAGAAATTATTCATCCAGCTAACTTTATCACTTCGGTTTGAATTTAAACCTCTGAGAATGTTTGTAAATTGATTTGAAGAGAATAGTGTGCTTTAATGGTTTGTCAAAAGCACAGGAGACATCTCATGAGAACTCAGAATATTTAATTCCAGACTTCATTTCATAGTCGAAGTATACAACACATCTGATACTATTTGAACACAGTAAAAGTTTAGCTCCTTACGCATCGCAAACACTGTTCAATAGTTCTGCTTTCTTGCCTCCCTTTTTAGCAAGTTAACTCTGAGAATCACTAACAATAATAATAAACTGATGCATGCAAGTGCAGTGACTAATTACAACAGGGGAAAACACTGCCAATTAAGCGTGCCTGCCTAACTCTCTTGCTGGTGTCTATTCTAATACAGAATAACACTGCTAACAATGTAAGTCATAATTTCCTCTGAAAAATACAAATGACAGATTCCAAAACACACAACCTGGATTATCTTTCATGTTCAATTCTATGCTGCGTGTATAGGTCCTTACATGCTATGAAAAGGTGATAAAAGTTGTGTCCTTCCAAAGAAGTCTGAAAACGTTCCCTTCCTAAATATAAAAATAAGAATTGATTTTGTTCTTTGTCCTTCATTGCATAACTGTTTGTCACATATCAAGTGCTGTGCTGTAATTATCTGCCTTTTAAAGTAGCCTATATTACCAGCAAGTGGTTAGGTGACCAGATGTTGGTAGAAAAAAAATAAAGGGCATATTAGTCATGGTCAGCCATGCAGAACCTTGACATCATATATTTTTAGCCTCATGTTGTGTAACTGAGATTAGCCAACTGCCAAGTTGGTTACACAGTGGATGTTTAAAATCTGTAATAAGGAAGAACTTAAAGATGTTTTGCAAAGGATAATTATGTTCAGTATTTCTCAAGAGTAATCTATTTTCAGACTATTGAAAATCATCTAAGTATCTTCTACTTAAAAGGAACAAGATTCCTAGAGAAGAAGCAAATTGTTTAAGAAGCAGAGAGTGGTGACGGTAGGGAAGCAATGTGGTTAAGAACTCAGCCCACGCTTAGGGGTATCGGGCACACCTCCTGGGGGAAGGGCTCAACTGCAATTTGGGCTTTACCTAACAAACGCAAACAATGTACCTAATCGTTCGTACCTTCCTATTAATCTGAAATTTAAAAAAAAAACCTCAGATTATGGAGCCAGGCTACCTCTGTTTATGTGCTGGCTCTGTTGTGTGCTGTCTGTGCCACCTTGGACCACTTACTTAACCTCTCTGTGCTTCTCTCCTACATTTCTAAAATGTGGATACCTCACGGGGTTGCCAGGAGGACTAAGTAACATAAAGATACGTGACGTTCGCAGAACAACTTCTGGCACATAGTAAGCTATGTGTTTACTTTTATTATTAACCGAAAACAAGGCATGAAGAATATAAACTATGTAAAAGGAGGCATACCCTCAAAAAGGAAACCAATACATTCAACAAATGCCCACTTTATGAGTATTTATTGAACACTTCCTGTGCTCCAGGGACTGCTGTTAAGCATAGGAGTAGAAAGGGCAACGGAATAGATGTCCCTGCTCTTATGTAGCTGAGAAGGCCAAGTAACAGATAAACAAAATAACAACAAAAAAGACTGTGCTAAGAAAAAAATATAAAAATGAGTCAGAAAGAGGTGAAGTAGCCTATTCTGAAATTGTGTTGAAGAAATCCAATAGATTAAAATGCACTAAGAATCCCTTACATGGTGATGTATTGAACAGAGAAAATTACCCCAAATATTTCTGGATTCAAAATGGGTTTACGTGGGGACAGTTCTTAAGTTCAGCCCAAAATAGCCACTTGGACCTGACAGAGGCCCTTGTTGGTAGCCTGGGATATTCCACATGAAAAACGCAGTCCACAGACGGTGGATAGGGTATTCAGGATCCACCTGTCTGACTAACGGAGAACAGACGGGTGGATCCTGAATCAATGATTATTTCATGTGACTTTTAACGAGCAATCAAAATGTTCCCCACTTAGGGATCCTGTGTTCAATCAGGGGATAGTTTAATATCTACCATAAGAATTTCATCTATACAAGCTGTCTAACAATATTAAAATTTGCTCTATAAAAAACATTGAATGAAAAATAGCATAAAGCAATCGACATAAAATCGCATGTCTGTTTCATTTTCTGAAGATTTCACCAGCAACAACAGCATGTTAACCAGTTGCTCCCAACTTTCACTTGGTATTTAATTACCTTAGATTAAAAAATCTTTTATTAAAATAATAAACAACATATATCAGGTTATAGGGTTCATCTATATATACAACAACTTGGGGAAACCGCACCACACCTCACTCTGAAGCTGTGTAACTTCTCTTGCAAAAACACTGTCGATCGTGGCCGGCATTCGCTTATAGAGAGAGTTGGAAAGATCTGCCTTAATAGTGCCTTTATATTTTGCCTAGGAAGGGGAAAGAAAAGAAAATAAACATTCCTTTATATATATGTGCGTGTATGTATGTATATATATATATATATATATTTTTTTTTTTTTTTACTGTGAATATAAAAAGAAAATAAAAAGAAACTTCCTTCAGAAACAGAATTGATTTAAAAATCTGCAGACCATTTTAATTTTAGATGCTGGAGCTGACAAACCTATTCCAAAGAGATACAAAGAAATCCAATTTATCATGGAGAAAGCCATGCATGAGATGTGCAGGAACATATTTCCTATTTTTCTACTCAAATCCAAGCAGTTTTCCAAATGCAAACCTATTTGTGTGTACTGACAGTTTCATGTTTGAAGAGGGAGCAAACAATCTGAGAACAATAAGACATTGGGGTTGTTCTAGAAAAGAGGAGCCGTGAGCATCTACCGTCTAGGTAGAAAGTGAACATACCGTATATACTTGAGTATAAGCCAAGTTTTTTCGGCACAAAATTTGTGCCGAAAAACCCAAACTCGGCACAAATTTTGTGCCCAAAAACTCGGCTTATACTCAAGTATATACGGTAATCGCCGGCATTCCTTGACTAAAATCTTCTCCGCTTTCTCCTGTTACACTGGGAGGTGGCAGAGCCTTTCTGTTTGTGTACCTTCCCACCCCTAATCTCCACTGTCCCTAAACCATCTCAGTCATTACCGCAAACACAAACATGCATTGACCATTTCCTCCTGGGAAAATTAGATTCAAGGGAACACAGCAGATTGCCCACATCTAATTCTGGCCCTATAGTTAACTCCTTCAAGAAAAATATTCAATAATTGAGAACATGGAGAATTTCTCTGCACAGGAGAATTAATAATAGCTCACACAGACAAGCAAAACCGTGTTCTTCCATACTGTGTAGATGAGTCCCCCACACCCTCCCACTCTGAGCTAGATGTGAGTGTTGATTTATTAGCCCATATCCTGTGCAAACCTTCTCTTCCCACACTCTTTGGGTGTTTGGTACTTAATAAAAAAAATGTACTGATTTCCCTCAAAATTGTTTCACCTTTGCAGAAATAACACCTTGCTCTTTCTCCCAACATCATTCACGAAACACTAGAGGTCAGTCATTTACAACACTTTTCTTCATTCTCTGTTTCAAATGGAGCCCTTCTAAGTGATCTAGTCACAGACCACGGTAATGCCTCATCACAGAAATCATTGTTACCGCCGTGCTGGAAATGCAGCATGAACTGTAGTCAGTCCTAAATGCTGTCGGAGAGAGACCACGTGATTTTTCAGCTGGAAAATGAATGTATTTCTCCCTCTGTGGTTTCTTAATAGGCATCTCTGGTGAACTGAATTTTATCCCGCTCAAAAATAGCTTATATTTACTTCAAACTGTTTATACAAGATATCTCACATTTTATTGAAATCTGATAAATCTTACTTCTTTCCAAAATGATATTCAATAGTTAGTATGTCTGTTTGGAAAAAAAAAAAATGGAACTTCTAAAATTAATTATTTTCCCCCTGGTTCTACTTAGTGAATAAAAATAGTCCTTTCCAAGAGGATTTCAATATAAATAAGAAAGAGTCAAAATGTAAATTATAATAAAACATATAAAGCATACGTAGTAAAATATATCACTTCACATAGATTAATTCACCTAGGATTAGATAATAATTAGATAATCATATCATATCACCCACATTCAACAGTGCTTTTGAAAATATTGTGCTATACTCCAATTCTAATGCACACACTTTTATCTATAAAAATAGAAAAAGAAAAACATAAGCCAGTTTGCAAGTGCTCGATATCTTACCTCAGAAATAAAAGCGCCAATATTTTTTACGTGCTTTAGCATAGGTGTGTCGGTCACAAATGAACACTTGCCCTTAGATTTTTTGTACGCTTCTTTATAATGGATCTAAAAAAGAGAATCATTTACATAAGAAGAGAAAAGAGTAAAACAACTCTAATGGCCTTTTTTGAAGAGAGAATCAAGATGAGAAAGTCCATTTTCCAAAGTAAATATGCAAATGGGAAATGATCCTCAGAGCAAGCCAAGCCAAATAAACAGAGCTTCAGCTCAGAACTGCAGAGGTGACAGGTCCTGGGGAAGACAGGCTGCTCTACAGACTAGCAAGGTCCGGTTATCTGAAGAGTCAACACCCGGGCTGTGGGGCTGCGGAGGACGGGTTCTCTCCATCCAGTGTCAGCATCAAACGTGCGCCGTCTCACTCCCACCAGTGTCTAGCTTTTGTTACTTGTAAGCCACTGGCCTTCACAGTTAAGCCTATGGCCAAACAGAAACACAGCTGCCTTCCTCAAGGAAGACAATAAGTCACCCTGACAGATGTACTCAATTAAAAGTAGTGGCAGAAATGCAACAAATAGAGATTACTATTAGCGTTATAATCAATACATGCTTGATTAGAGGAAGGGCCCTAAGTTGTGGCTATGAGGGGCTGCTGTTACTAATTAATTCTTCTGCATCATACTCATCCCATTTATGAGCTTCTCTTCCGACCCTCCCTTCTCTCCTCACCCCTGTCTTTCCTCTTCCCCTCCTTGAAACAAGAGCAGAACCTGCCCAGAAAGTTTGCCCCTGGGTGGAGATCATTCCAGAATGCTCCCTGGCTGTGGACCAGAATAGCAAGAGAAAGTCAGAGAGACCCTCCTGAGCACGCTGGATCTTCTCTCAAACTTACAAGGAAAATAATTCACTTCCTTCACCTCGGGGAATGGCCAGAATTGTTAAGTCACTCTGGGGGAGTGCCCCGCATGGACACGTGAGCCCAAAAGAAGTCAGAAAAAAACGTGGAGAAAGACCTAAAATGCAGTCCCACCAGCACTCTGATTGCGGCTCAGTCTAAAGAACTGGGGAGGCAAAACTATGGCCGGTGGAGAAAACGGTGGTAGTCTGCTAAAAGTTCTATCACCCTGTAATAAAGCTGTGTTTATCTACCCAAGGCCGTAAATACTTAGGCAGAAAAGAAGTCCCCCTACTTCAGATGAGAAATTACACAGTCTCCTTAATTATAACCCAGACGTGAAGTTAAACTGCATACACTACCTAGCTCCCAAGGGCACGATGAACCGTGGACATTACATAGTGGTTCTTTACCTTATGCAAACCTGATTTGAAGGGTGTTCCTTGAGCTAAGGTAGAACCACATATATGAACAGATTCAATAAAATTATTTCAAAATGCTCTGTTTCACTGCTGGGATTCTTACCTACCAGACGCCTGCCACATTAAACACTCGCTTTATTCATGAAATCAACATGAGAACATATTTATCTTATCCGAGCACTAAATTACTTTTTTTTCTTCTCAGAGATTAGCCATAATTTTAGGTTCCCGCAAATCACCCTCCTCAGTCGCTAGTAATTAAACTGTTAATGGCAGTATGATAAATAGTAGGCTATTTTGATCAGAAGGGGGGGGGAAGCATCGCTGTTATATAATTAAGTGTGAGAGAAAATAATCTATCATCAGGCTTAAGTTTGAGTCATTATTTTTATCTTTACCACCATCTTTCCCTCATCACATCCACATTCTTCACCACCCCTGGTATGTGCTTATAGCTCCAGCCTCCTGATAAAGTATTACATAAACAGAACGTTCAGGGCGGCAGGCTGGATAAGGGTGAAGTATTTACTTCCTCTGCTCGGCAGGCACATAGTTCAGTCTTAATTGTAGACTCCATTTCTTTCTTAAGTCCTTCTTCATTAAAAAGATAGGAACGTTTGTATCTTTAAATGTACAATGTGTTTTAAAATGCGAAGATCATTTTCTCATTCACATCATCCAATTCATTACAAATTACACACTAGACTGTGTGTATCGGGGTACGATTTCTGAGAAACTGTATAATAGGAATGATATAAGCAAATGATCTTAAATTTTATGTAAATAATGTCACATGCATAGCCTTCCCATGCCAGGATGAAGGAAACCAGAGGGGAAGGGCTTTGCCTCCACCCGGGCTGCAAATCTTAGGTAAAACAAAATCACTGAATAGATAGCTATTCCCTGTTACCAGTCTTGTCTACGTTTTCCTTAACGTTGGATACATGGCTGAGCCAGTCCCTTCCCTCCTACTAACTAACAGAACCCAAATGTACTCATATTCATGTCAGCAATCAGGCCCCGACTAGCCCAACCCCAGGGGACAAATTGTTCTAAACCAGACACAGTTGTATTATTCTTTCTGGCTGGTGACTGGCCATGGGACACTATGAAAGTCTTCTCTGCAGTGTTTCTAAGATAAAGGGAGAGGCTTTGCACAGCCTTTTGACCCTTGGTCTTCTGAATTTTCCCTTCCCCAGTCACAGGGGGCAGCAGCAATAAGCCACCGCACTATGATGGCAGAGCAGAAGGAACTGGCGGGCTCTGATAGCACCCACTGTACTGAGACTGAACTACTAACTTCCAGAATTGACGGGGGGGGGGGGGGGACCAAGCTGCTGCGTTAGGGAGCTCCTGTTCTTAGGGCCATCTGACCTCAACCAATACAAAACCCAACGTATTTTCAAATTGGAAAATTAAAAGGGCAAAGCTGATTGACTTTCTGAACATTACAATGCCCCAAACATTCGCCTCTCCTTTGACCTTACCCACTTATCTCACAATGCCGCGACCATAATTAGGATTAAATTAGTTCGGTATTGCTTCCTCCTCTTGGCAAATTTCTTTCAACAAGTAAAAGATTAGTTAATAGCCGGAACTGGATGACAGATGGGGAAATGTTTGAGAAAATTTCCATTTATATGCATTCTTAACTGAAAGGATCTAAAAGTCTCTGCACAGGTGAAATCACACCAGTCAAATTCAGTTCTTCCTGCCATCACTATTTGTTAACTGGGCCGCTTGTAGACAAAGCCATTCTTCCAGTTTTTCTGGGAATGCCCCAGCTTTCTCTGGAGGAAGAACTACGGGATTTAATGTTTTCAGCATCGCAAGGATTACCCACAACAAACGACGCTTATTTGCCTGGAAAATGGTCTTCCTGCCACCATGCAAATGAGGGCCCTAAAAAGCTCCAAACCAAAACATTGAGTCAGAGGCTGTGTGTAGATGCGGCCAGACTTGGTCTGCAGAAGGCTCTTTGTGTCTAATTTACAAGAAACATTCTGCCCTTTTTTCCCTTTTGCCCGATGTTTTTTATGATTGAGCTGTCAGAAGGCTTCTAGATTCATGATTCTGAATGCCCAATCAAGTGGATAGGTGTAACTGATTCAAGGAATTAATTAGATATTTGACTAACAGGACCAAATACCAAACACAGTACATAGGAGAAACAGAAAGTGTTCCATGGTTAATAGAAAAATAAAAGAGGCTGCTGCAGAGGGCTAGGCGTCCTTCAAGATTGGGAAGTGAGTTACACACAGGGAAACCCTCTAATGTGGATAGAGCAAATGCAAAGCAGGAACTAGGTGAGACAGGAAGGAAGGAAGGAAGGAAGGAAGGAAGGAAGGAAGGAAGGAAGGAAGGAAGGAAGGAAGGAAGGAAGGAAGGAAGGAAGGAAGGAAGGGAAAAGGAAAGAAAGGAAAAAGAAAGGAAAGAAAGGAAGGAAGGAAGGAGAGAGAGAGAGAGAGGGAGGAAAGGGGAGGGGAGGGGAGATAGAGCAAATGTAAAGCAGGAACTAGGTGAGACATAAAAAGAGAGAGAGAGGAAGGAAGAGAGAAAGGAAGGAAGAGGAAGAGGAAGGGAAGGGAAAGGGCAGAAAAAAAGGAAAATGCCTTCTATTGCTCCCCAAAGTGAAAACCTGTGGAGAATCTTAAACAGTGCGGGTCTCCCAGGACTGATGTCAAGGCCAATCTGACTTAACATTTCTTTCTATAAATTGTCCAGCACGGGGATGACACGGGCAAGCCCACAGGTCTGCTGATAGCCCCACGCTGTCTCAGGGAGGGAAAGGACAAAATGAGGATGTGGCAAAGAGATGAGCCTCAGAGGCTCTCAAAGGGCCAAGAGGGAGGGCAGCAGACTACAGATTCGATTGCTCCCCAGTGAACTCAAAACAACCCAACTCCTGTAAAAGACGATGGGCCCTGAAGTATTAGCCACAGAAATCAGGACCAAAAGTGGCTCTGATGTTCTACAGAGATTGACCTAACAGCTTTCTGCTGTCCCCATGTCCAAGAAAATTTAAATAGCATCACAAAGGGTGCCGCAAGCAAGTACAACATCATCCGACTACTCAAAAGCCACGCTGCCGGCATCAGGCCTGTTCTGCGCGGCTCTGCTAATTATGGTCCAGGGAAGACATCTGAAGGTTGGAAAAGACCCAAAGAGAAATAATTAGAGTGATGAAAGGCATCCAGGAAGGCTGCTCTGTGAAGAAAAGGGCATCAAACCACCCTTCTCATCTAAAAAAATGAGACAGAGTGGGGCGTGACTACAGGTGACACGTGTGAACTGAGGCTCCCAGGACCTATGGCACAGGCTTGCTGCAGCAGGCAAAGAGACGTACCCAGGAATGGGCTGGCACACATCACGGAGGAAGGACATCCATCAGGCAGATGCCATTTCAAGTCCCTGTACTATCTAGAGTGGGACCTGCTCTTTCTGCAGCCTACATGGCCACTTCTCTGAGCACCAGGATGGAGGACTCTGCAAAGCACTTCTCCAGATGCTCTGCTGGGGCAGGTGGATCATGAAACAAAACTAACAGACCTGAAGGTCTGAGTTTAAATTTAAGTTTGAAACCACAAGGAAATGGTGCCCTAAATTAAGTGAAGGTCACTAACAAATGGGCTCGATCAGCAATGGCAGACAGGCCTGACTGGTACTCAGGTCTAATTTGGCTGGACAGTGCATCCATTCTTATATCTGTTTTAGCTCCATGACTGATGCATTTTAGACAACCATTCGGCCATGCGGAAGATGTAACAGGGATAAGAATTTCAAATACAAGTTCATCTGCTCCATATAAAAGAGCTAATGACACTGAGAAAGAATTAACAAGTTATTACTTACTAAACTAATACAATCTAACCGAACTTTTATTTTATTTTATTTTATTTTTTAAGGGACAGAGTCTTACTTTATTGCCCTCGGTAGAGTGCTGTGGCATCACAGCTCATAGCAACCTCTAGCTCCTAGGCTTAGGCGATTCTCTTGCCTCAGCCTCCTGAGTAGCTGGGACTACAGGTGCCCACCACAACACCCAGCTATTTTTTTGTTACAGTTTGGCCAGGACCACATTTGAACCTGCCACCCTCGGTATGTGGGGCCTGCGCCCTACCCACTGAGTCACAGGCACCGCCCTAACCGAACTTTTGAAACACTACAAATTTGATTTAGTCCAAAATACTGGGTCCTTCCAGAAAGGATCAATTCAAACTTGTTTTGAAGATGGTTATACAAAACTCCTCTTTTCACTTTTATTAGAAACAAAAAGAATAATTTTTTCAGACTATTGGTAAATACAAAAATTATATAAATTAAACAACTATCTTAGCAAATACAGAACTGTATTTGGAAACAAAACATGAATGGGTATGCAGATATAAGTGAAGACACAATAACACTGTTACCAGTATCTAGGTAGTTCAGATATCCTGACATGCAACATAAATCTATAGTAATCAGAAACTATGCCATGTGTTTGATTTTTATGTAAGCGCACATGAAATAACCTGGCTTTGGCTTTTGCAAAATGATAAAGGTCGTCCATCACCTCTTACTCCAGGTTGGTTTTTAAATCACTGATCATTTTATCCAAAAACAACAAAATCACCTACTAACTATAGAGACCACTTTAATCCTAATAGTTTGCTTAATACAATTCAGCTCAGTTATAATTACACTTCAATAAAAACATACCAAAGCTGGAAGTTTCACTCCCAAGTTAGGAATTTAAGGTTTTATTTATTTATTTATCTAAAGACAAAGAAAGTAGTTGTACCAGGCAGTATTGTACAGAAGACGATGAAGAAGAGGATGAAGAGGAAAAGAAGAGTCTTTTATGACATCAAGAAAAATGATTCCTGAAAGAAAAAAATCAAGAAAAAGAATCTGATGATGCCGTAACTGTGAATGAAGAGACTTCTGAGGAAAATAATCAAATGGAGGAATCTGATCTGTCTCAAGCTGAGAAAGATTTACTACTTTCTGAAGGTAGTGAAAACACAGGCCCTGTAAGGAGTAGTTCTCCTGACTGCCATGAAACAGAAGAATTAATAGGATCCAATTCCAGTAAAACTGGAGAGATTTTTTCAGAATCATCCTTCTAAAATGATGACAAAGCTACAGAAGTCGCAGATGAACCAACGGAACAAGACTAGAAACATTTAGATGCAGTATTTTACATACAGTTCTGGTTTTAACACTGTATAAAACTTTTCTATAAAAGCGGACCTTAGTTTTACAAGAGAAACAGGGTGTAAAATAAAGACTTGGACATGCAAGAACTGTGACTATCACCTTCTCTGGGTCCTGATTACCGCTGACTTCTTTTTGGTTTGGTCAAATCAGTGGTTTGTGTATAGATTTTTTTTTTTTT